>BMAO01016031.1:0-27391 GCA_019973975.1 Trichonephila clavata | reverse complement strand
AATAGAAAAAAAATTATTATTACTAAAATTGGAAAAAATTAGTGAATGAATATTACACAGTAGGCAAACAGCGTAAATAAACGCATCTCATAATATTGAAGCCATGTATGTATTTTCTTTATTGTATTCACATTTTTCATATTGATTCTGTAAAATAATATATATATATATATATATATAAATAATAATATACGTCAATTATGGTGCATAAATATATGTTACTCATAGTACATAAGTACATTGTTAAGAAAGTTGACTTACTTCACTAATAATATCACTGGGAGTATTATATATATATATATATATATATATATAATTACATTCTCACGCCATTATTAATCACTGTCACAAGAAGCTTGTAGTAACTGAAGTATGATACGTAAACGTCGGTAGATACGTGATTTAGAAATCGCGAAAACATAGCATTAATGGTTGTACCATACCTAGTCGTCTCCAGTGCTCTACCAGAAACAAAAACCAAATTAAGCTAGGATTTTACAAATTGTGCTAAAATCAATCCTTTTCTTTTATCGAAATCACTACCAAGTTTGAGTGGAAATACATGATACTGTTTCCCGAGTAGTCTGTATATGCTAATAATGTCTCGTGGATATAATCTATAATGTCAGTAACATTCTGATTGTAAGAAATATAAACTATGACGGCAGGAATGGGTTTACCGCTAGATAAAGTGCATCTCGCAACACATATATGTTCCAAATTGGAATTAGTTTGATTAATATACTGGGTATTTCTTCTCATAAAATCACCATGATTGCCAATAAACTTATGCTGTGAATCGCGCACGTTTTGATAGATGGCAACTCCACACACACCCCACACATCCCCACACCCCTATTAATACTTGGTCGTCTATAATTTGTTATGAGTTTAAAGTTATCAAATTTAACTGATTTCTCATTGCGAAGCCATGTTTCTCATACCATAAAAAATTTTGCTTTTTGCACAATATTACCACGGAGATCCCGTGCATTTGCCCGGAGACTTTGGTAGTTAAGAGAAAAGAGACTCATATCCCCTCTATTCATTTTATTGATAACTACCCGCCCGCTTCGCTGGGAATTTCATGATGTTTTATAAATTTTTACTGCTTATATATATGTATAAATTATTGATATCTAAGTCATGCATTAAGAATTCGATTCTATTGAAAAATATACTTATACCTGTAACTGTCGCCTGTCGATAAAAAAAAGGGGGCAGAACTCATCTAATTTGTGTTTTCTAAAAATCTCTAAAATTGAAGCATAGAATGATGTTTGCTCTTTCGTAACCCAAAAACCAAGTGGATTTCCGCAAAACCAATTTTCGGTGGATATCTACTCCGTAAATTGAACATGCAAGCCAAATTTCAAGTCTAAATCTAACAGAAAAAAAAACAAAAGTTTTACTATCAATATCCCCGTAATGCCGTTGAGAGCCGTTTTCCAAAATAACCGCTCTTAGCGGATTTCAACTCAACAAAAGAAAAATGCTAACCAAATTTCATTATTATAGTCCTTGTAGCTCGAAAAAAGTAATTTTTTTTATCAACTCCCTCCCAGAACTTGATTTACTTAAAATACATTAATAGTGGATCCCTATTCAACAAAAGAAACATGCTTTAAAATTTTCAAGTATATGGGTCTAACAATTAAAAACCGGAATTTTTTTCTGTAACTCCTCTTGACCCCTCGCAACCCTCCTTGGGGGTCAATTTTCAATTTACTCTTTGTTAGAGGAACTCTATTCCATGAAAGGAACATGCCTACCAATTTTCAAGCAGGATGATCAAATAGTTTAAAATGGAAATATTTATCAATTACGCCTCTTAATCTCCCGAAATTAAACTTGGTAGTTCATTTTCGCGAAACCCATTTTGTACCGGTTCTCTACTTTACGAAAGGAATCTGCTTATCAAATTTCAAGACTGTACGTCTAATAGTTTAGAAATGGGGATAATTATCTATAACGCCACTTGAGCCCCCGCAACGCCACTTCTGGGTTTGTTTTCACAAAACCAATTTTGTAGGGGAATTGCACACTATGAAAGGAATCTGCTTAGCAAATTTTGAAGACTGTGCGTCCAATAAGTAAAAAATGCAACAAAAAAAATTATCAATAACGCCCCTTGAACCCCCGCAACGCGGCTTAGGGGTTGATTTTCACAAAACACATTTTGTAGTGTATCTCTATCCTATGAGAGGAATCTGCTTACCAAATTTCAAACTGTGCGTCTAATAGTTTAAAAATCGAAATAATTATTTATATCTGCCCTTAACACCCCGCAACACCCCTTGGGGGTCAATATTTCCCAAACCTGTTTTGTAGCGGATATTTGCTCCATGAAAGAAACATTCCTACCAATTTTCAAGCAGGGAGGTGAAGTAGTTTAAAAACGAAAATATTTATCTAGTACGCCCCTAAATCCCCCGCAACGCCATTTAGAGGTCTGTTTTCACAAAACCTTCTTATAGCTGATCTCTACTCTATAAAAGAAATCTACTTATCAAATATAAAGACTGTGCGTCTAATAGTTTAAAAATGAAAATAATTATCTATAACGCCCCTTAAGTCCCGCAACGCCACTTGAGGGCAATTTTCATGAAACCCATTTTGTAGCGTATCTCTACCCTATGAGAGGAATTTACTTACTAAGTTTCAAGACTGTACGTCTAATAACTTAAAAATCGGAATTTCTAACGCCCCTTAAACCCCCGCCCCCACAAACAATTGCTGCTAATTTGAAATTACAAACAGACACTTCATTTTTATTTATTTGTATAGATATAGATTGGGATTATAATAACTATTGTTTAAATGTGACTAAAAATGTAAATAAAAAAAAAAGAAAGGATTAAAACTAACCGTAAAACTTATCAATATTTTGTTTCTTGCATTGCTTTTTGCTTATGAAGCCTTGATTTATTATTTTTAAAAGTGCATCCGAAACAGCCGATGCTCTACTTAACTGAACAGTGAGATAACTACCATAAAAAAAAATTATGGCACGTGTCAGCGTATGAAAAGCATCGGTCGCCAGTAACCAAAACAACGACTTCATTAGCTCAGCTTGGCGTTCAATTTGGCGTTCATCTTGGCATTCAGTTTCACGTTCACCCGTATAGTTTCCGTTCCCGTAAGAATACGGGAATAAAATATAGCCTATGTTACTCCCCGTTAATGTAGCTTTCCATTAGTGAAAGAATTTTTAAAATCGCACCAGCCGTTTCCGAGATTAGCCGGAACAAACAGACAGACAGACAGACAAAAATTTTAAAAATTGTTTTTTTTTTATGAGTACCGTATATACTTTTAGTGCATTAAGTAAAAAGCTGCTAATTTGAAATTACAAACAGACACTTCAATTTTATTTATTGTATAGATAATTTGATCGATTGTATTAAAATGAACAGTAGAAAACCTGGTAAACTCAATCACCTCTGTCCGAAGGCTGTTACTGACTTATGAAGATACCGCTACAAAGAAAATATTCTAAGGGAGTACGGTATTGGTTGTGTTGTTGAAAAAAAGATTATTTTTGAAAATCATGCTTCATTACTTTGCTATTCTAAGCGCCAAAACAGTATTAAATACATACCACCAAATTTAGTGATTTTCAGTTGTTAAAGTCAACTTCTTTGTCAAAAGAGCTAAGGCATGAAGTGTCGCTTGGCTCGAAAACCAATTTTCGACGCCAATTACGCTAAAAAGAAAAACCTCTAATAACAGTAGTTTGCTTTTTTTTTTAAGTTTTAATTTTTTTAGGGCTTTGTTTGAAAAATGTACTTTTCAAATCTCGTATATAGATACTAAATAACGGTAATTTTTAAACAAAAAATGTAAGAAAGAAATTGAATAAAGGGTTTTTTGTAAAAGGGGTATTAAACGAAAACCACAAAAACTCTTCTAAAATCCGTAATTTTTAAGCAATTTTTTTTAAATTTTGAAACAAAACACGGAAAACAACGTATGACGCTTGGGGAAAAAAAGTTTCATGTGATTATTGTTATAAATTTCGAAGTTATTAACTGTTAAATTAAAATATTGAGTATTTTTTTGAAAAAACGCAAAAAAAAAAGTTTTTGGCATTTTATATTTTAAGTCACTGATTCAAAAAGAAGAAAATATGAACTTTTTTAGTAGAGAATTTCGATACATTACAATGGTAAGAAATTCTTGCAGAACGATTGGGAAACTCATTTCATAAAAACGCATCAATATTGGACTCATTTTAGAAAAAATCGTAAAAAATGCAAAATTTCGTTATTTTGTTAAAAAAAAATTATACCGTATCTTCGTTAAATATGTGAACTTTCTGATTCTGTAATTTTGGTCGGAAAAGAATGATCGTAATTTTAAAAAAGAAGAAAAGTAGTCATTCTTCTTTTCAACAGCAACTTGGCGCATGCGCTGAACTCAACGTAACGCTTGTAAAAATTTCACTCCTCATAATATTTCCATACCGGGTGCTTTATATGAAAATCGAATCTTAAGGAGTTAACTCCAATAAAAGTATTAAACAGTTTCATTCACCATTAAAACTCAAACATATATTTAAATTATTTAATCGCTTATGGATAAGTTTCATAAAAAGATGTTAAAGAATTCTTGTACCACACATTACCAATTTTATAAAAATTTAATTAGTTTTTATTTTAATATTAGATTACGAATTATAAATATTATATTACGAATTAAACATAAAATATACATTTAGCTTAAAAGTACGGTGCAACAGATTCCCCGTCAAAAAAAAGAAATATGATACACGAACTAAACCTATATTTATTTTTATAGGTCTTCGAATGGTGAAATATAATTTTGAAAACCTCATTACTTAAAAAAAGTCAAATGAACATAATAGATCTACAATAGGTTGTCATATAATGAAAATGTATAATGTCAAGTGGTACAAGATTACGGTTTTTCCTTCCAATAATGATTAAAATGAGAAATGTGAATGAGTCGATGATAAGTTACACTAAAAAATGTGGTATATTGCAATGTATGCTATACAGCTTTGAGTGTAAGAAAACTAAATTTTAAAGCCCTCAGTCTGATGATAAATACGAGAACAACGATTTTTTCCCCCTCTTCCATTTATATGAATTTTTCTTTTTCGTGATTTTATCTATTTTCAAGGCATAAACATAAAACTAACTTTTCAATACATCTAAATTCCAAAACTTTATTAGACAACTTAATATGTCTTTAACAGTTAAACTACTATCAAGCAATACAAGAAAATATGTAAATAACATGGATAAATATATTATATTTCTCTCCTCTAGACAATTCTACATATATTATCAACGTTGCAAAATTGTGCGATATGAAACCAGTTAAACTTAAGTATTGTAGAAATCCCCTTATAACTCTGAATAACCTGTCAATGGAATTAGAGCGATAAAAAAAACAAAAGTTTATGTGTTAATCACAAAGTTTGTTGAAAGAAAGTACTTGCTAGTAAAATAAATAACATATATAAGATACAGGAAAATTCAGAAAGTAGAAAACAAGTTGATATAGATGAAAAAGTCTGACTTAAGCATATTACTCCCGTACGTGATACAAAATAATGTGCATAATTGTTTACTCATATTCCTTTAAAAGAAGACAAATTGAGCGGGATGTAATGTATCTGCGTGAAAAAAATTCGGGGAAAACCCGAAGTCTACTATCGCCAACAAATGTTTGCTTAATAGTGATAAGGGTAAGAGATATCTTCCTTTTTATCAAAGGAAATGCGAGTTTTTTAATCTGAATTCCAAAATTCTCCCAACTGATTATTACAATTTTACTCTGCGCATGAGTTATTTAATCTGCGTATTCATTTTCCTACAGAAAGAAATATAATACACTACAAGATCAACAAATTCGAAATTAGCTACTTTGGAGAAAAAGTTACTTTTTTGAAAAACTTATTTATATCTTTGTATAAAAAAGAAAATATTTTTAGATCATTGAGAAATGGGACAGCAAAGTTCTATTCCAGTAACAACGAAGCACGGTAACTACCAAGTACATAGATTTCAATACATGTGGACTGTTCCGGATTTCATAAAACTCGTTTCTTCTGGAAAGATCGGCACTCCTACATGCACTCAAAGTTTGAATTTAGAAGTAGAATCTAAAGTTAATGCATTTACTTTGATTTTATACGCCAATGGTTTTAACGATAGAGTGAAAGATTACATATCCATTTGGATAAAAAAGTCTTCGTGTGAAGAGATGCTACTCCAATTCACGTGTGAAGTACTCAATAGTACAGGTGAAACCATTCGAAAAAAATCGATTAAAGAAAGATTGAGTATAGAAACTCACCTGGGTTGGATTACATTCTGCAGAAGAAGTTTTCTCGTGGATAACGCAAATAAGATTCTTAAAGAAAAAAATTTAATTCTGAACTGCATCCTGGAGATTTTTGAAGAAAGGGCAATAATGAATGCAGAAACTGAAGATGACGAAAAACAAAAATATAAAACATTAACAGAAGTGACCCACAATATGAAACAATTACTTCAGGATAATAATTTTTATGATATTACTTTTAAAATAGATGGGAGAAGTTTTAAAGCCCATAAAGCTATCTTAAGTGCAAGATCTCGTGTTTTTAAAACGATGTTCGAATCATCTTTAACGATGAATGTAGAAGAAATAGAAATATCAGACATCAGTGAGGAGACTCTAAAAGAAATGTTGAACTTTATCTACTCCGGGGAAGTAAGCCATCTACATGTGAATAATGCAATGGAACTTTATTACGCTGCAGATAAATATGAACTGGACAGTTTAAAAAATATTTGTGCCAGGGTAATGGTAGGAAATGTGAGAACAGATAATGTAATAAAGATTCTTCTGCTTTCACATAGACATTCAAACGAAGAATTGGAGCATGTTTGTGTTAAGTTTATTGCAAAAAATACATCAGAAATTCAAGATAAAGCTGAATGGGTGGAATTAATGAAGGAACATCCAGAACTGGCCAATAAAGTGTTTAAAAACTTATCTTAAAAATGACTTTATAGAACATAAATTTATATTTCCAAATACGGAAGTTTTCCTGGAAAAAAAAAGCTATCAGCTAACTGAATGCTGGCTAAAATTAACATGAATATGTTTTCATTAATAAATGTGCTACAAATTTCTTCAATATTTGTTTAAAGCTCCAATTACATCAGGTAATTCTCTTTTTCTCATGAGTATTTCTTGCTGATTTATATTATAATATAATTGCAATATTGTTCCTGTGAGTTTTTTCTTTTTATGTATATCATCGCAATGTACTGTGAGCTTTATTTCTCTTACAAATTCTGCAAATAGCTGCAAAGGAAAAATAAATCTATTGTCTATTAGAAAATATATCAAATACTTTAAAAAATATACCAATTAGTAAAATTATAAAAATTGAATCATATGCTAAATGCTGAAAACTTTCGAAAAATGTATTGTAAGACAGCATTTATATATATATATATATATATATATATACATGTTCTTGTAATATAATCGAAAATATTGAAACAAGCATGTTATGAATTTTTTAACCTCTAGATTAAAGTATTATATAAATAAATATGCATTTAAATTGAATTTTGTATTGAACAATTTAAATATTTTAATAAATTAATTTAATTTGTTTTCAGCAAAAGTTACAATAATCAATATATTGCATTTTCCATTTTTTTTTTTTAATAATCTATTAGAAAAGCTATAATAGTGCTGAATAGAAAACAAAACAATCCACAAATATATGAATCAGTCATGCGTATCAATTACTTGTAATATAAAGAAGAAGAAATTAAATTTTTATTTAATCATACTTGCATGATAAACCTTTCTTTTGAAAAAAAAACTCGGCAAATTGTTTTGATAAAAAGGATTATCCACATTTTTAATGTATTGAATGCCTAGACATATCCTTTTCATTAATGTGCCACAGCATTCAACATTACCAAATTTTGAATATATTTAAATATTCATTATATATTAATAAAGCATGATTAAAAGAAACAAATTACCAGAAAAATGGTTATAAAGTTTCAATGATCATGCAGCACATTATATATAAATGCATATTTTTATATAATTTTAAAAAAAGTAAAATATCTTTTGTGAATTTGTACATAAAACAAGCTATGGATAAAAAAATTCTTTCATGTGTACATATAAATAAATGTTAAAAATTGTTATGAAGTATTACTTACATATTTATTTCATTCCTACTATTATATATAGTTCACTCGTACTATTAGTTATATATATATATATATTTTGTTCAAATTTTCAATCGTTAATAAAATACTTTCTTTTTATTTATTCAAGTTCAAATGCATTTTTTAAATTGTAGTGGATGGCACTTGATGCTAATACAGTTTTTTTTTCAAATATTAATTCATTAATTAAATTAAAAATTGTAAATAGTAAAAAACAAAAATAATAGTCCAACAGCATACATAAAAAGGAAAATTGTTAGTTGTATCCTTGTAGCACATTGGATAGCACGTAGACTTTTAATCCAAAGGTCATAGGTTCGAATCCCACCTGGGATGGCCTAATTTCTGAAACTGTGATTCCTTTTTTACTATACTATTTTATTAGAATAATTAAATTTAATCTAAATTAAAAGTTTTAAAAAAATAGTCCAACACCCTATACAGAAAGGAAAATGGAAATCTGCAAGGAAAATCGCTTTCTGTTTTGTCATTTAATATTGTGATTCTGTCATATGTGTATATATATATTTATATTAATTGTAACTATTTAATAAAAAGTAACTAAAATAAAAATTTTCTTTGTTGACCTAAGTAGGAATTGACTTTAAAAAAATTTTTATTACCTTCTTTATTTAATGTGAGATTAGCAATCGTATATAAATATTAATTTTAAAAAAATTTAGAAATCAAACAATATTATAGGTTAATTAACAAAAAGGCAAATAAATGTAATAAATAATCATGAAATAAGCTTGAAATAATGTAAGAAAGCCAACAGAAATCTTACCTAAAATTTTTAACACTGATATTATTTTTAACACAAGAGAATAAGATTAAATGTAAAATATTAATATGAGATATTAAGATACCTATAATGTGTGTTTTTTTTATTTCCAATGGTGGATTACGAGACAACTGCAAACAAAATGAGAAACAGAGAATATTGACTAAAAATAAAGGACAACACAAAAAACAATGAAAGAAAAAATAAGAAAAGAAACACAAGTTCACAGTATCTGTATACATATAAGACGCATTTGTTGTCTGTCTGTTTGTCTGTTCCCTTATAACTCAAGATCCAGACAACCAAATAACGTGAAATTTGGTACACGTACACAAAATTACATGGGGAAAGTTCTTAAACAGGTTTCGTTCCATCCCAACCTCACTCTGGCCTTCTCCAGCCGAAATAAGTGCTCTATGTGCCTATTTTGAGCTGTGTGATAATGAACCAAAAAAAGAAAAAAAGGAAATCATCAAGTTGGTATTTGAGAGGGATTTTGAATGTTTTTGTGGTGATGATGAGGATGTAAGTAAAAGTGATGGTCATACATATGTAGGGTGGGAGAGGGGGGACGGTGGTATATATATAGGACCCCCCCCCTCCTCCCTCTAGACCCATGTTTGTAGGATGGACCTCACATCCAGCAGTCATCTTAAATGGGGAAGGTTCTTAAACAGGTTTCGTTCCATCCCCCAACCTCACTCTGGCCACCTACAGCCAAAAGTAGTGTTCCATGTGCCTGTTCTGAGCCGTGGGTACATTTTAGAGAAAACTTTACTAAACAAAAGTGGTAAGTAAACGCAATACTTCTTTGTTATGCAAGAAATGATGTGGTTGAGAAGCTCAATGTCACTATTCAGAAGCAGCTTCCAGGACAAGAATATGCCAACAAGTCTATAGACTGCATCCTTAATGATGATGAAGCAGTACAAAATCCCATTGAGTTCTTGAATTCCATACAGACTCCTGATTTGCAAGCCCACAATTTGATTCTGAAAGTTGGTGCTCCAATAATGCTGATCCGAAATATTGATGCACCCAGGTTGTGCAATGACACAAGATTAATTGTGAAAAGGCTGATGCAACATGTCACTCAAGCCACAGTACTCCCAGGGTGTGCTAAGGGTGAGGATGTCTTCATTCCAAGAATACCTATCATTCCCTCAGACAACACCATACAATTCAAGAGAATACAGTTCCCTTTGAAACTGTGCTTTGCCATGACAATCAACAAGTCACAGGGCCGTCTCTTGGGATTGCTGGTATAGACTTGCAGATACCATGCTTTTCTCATGGGCAGTTGTATGTGGCTTGTTCCAGAGTGGGCAAAGAGGAAAATCTTTTTGTACACACTCCAAATGTAACTGCCAAAAATGCTGTCTATCACATTGCTTTAAGATAAATGTACCCTTTTACTGCATGCAAATAAACAGTTTTGTACGCTTCTACAGAAAACCTTATTTTAAACCCGGGGAAAGCCGGGTACTTGCAGCTAGTAGTCTATAAATGACACATTTTGTGTCTGGTCTCCCAATATCTGCTCCACATGGATCCAGAGCTGAGTGCACGGCAGCGTGCCAAATGAATGGCGTCCATGCTTAATGTAGCTCACCTACCTAATAGGTATCCATTCAGGTATTCATTTTCCTATTGAGTCTTCAAAATCGGTAAAATGTCTCTAATGAGAATCAAATACACCATTCAATAAGCACTAAGTGGTGGTTTTGTATCAATGATGCGTTGAAACTAGCATGTTACTGATATTAGATCTCGTAATTTTAAATCATTATGAAAGATGACAAAAAAGAATCAAGCCTATGATTCAGTTGTTAACTGTTTGAAGCTCACTATTTAATTTCTGGATATTTCGGTATAATTACTCCTCGACTTTGAATTTACAGAACTATTAGAATTTGATTTTTTTTTAAATTAGAGTTTGTCTGTTTTCTCTAAAGAAAAGAAAAACAGATCTGATATTCATAAGCATCTTATAACTGTCACCTGAACTAAAGAGCTAATGAATTTAAACTTCCTATAAAAATGAAGGCACTTTTCCATTTCGCAGGGTCGTTAGTTTGCAACAAAAAATGTCAATACAAATTTATTGATTGTTGTAAAGCTACCACACAATACCCGAGTTTGAGTGCTTATGACGCATATGCAAAGAGATATTTTTTTTTAAAAAAAACTTATTTTGTGTTTGGTTTTTAATTTTGCAAGAAAAAAGTTTAACTATCACCAACCAAAATGAATTTAAATTTCCCCTATAAAATATCTTTCCTACAAAAACAAAAATAATTTTGGAGTTGAATTAGATTTCATTTCAAGCTCTTTTACAAAAATTTCTCTACATATTCTTATAGATTTTATTTCCATTCACTCAAATCCATTTTTCATAAACAGTCATGGCAAAGATACTAAATATGGTTTACAGGATGCTTCATATTGAATGGGACAAAAAGAATAGCGCAGTTTGACTGCCTGAATGGATTTACTCAGCCGAAACAAATTTATTCTGCAACTACAATTATACAAGTTTTATTTGACAACAGGGAAAAATTATCGAATGACGAATTCACCGCTAGAGGCGCTGTTAAACAAAATGTCGTCCATGCAGGAGAAAGCGTACTGCGTTTTCGAATATGGCCAAAACCTCCTCGGTAACTGTTGTGCAAAGGCATTTTCGCACGAAATTTCGAAAAGAACCACCGCATCGGCATAACATAAGCAGGTAGGTGAAGCAGTTCCAGGATACCGGCTGCTTGTGCAAGAACAAAAGCCCAGGACGAAAAGAAACAAAACCCGAAGTGGTTGAAAGAATTTATGATTCCTTTTTAAGGAGTCCCTCAAAATCAACGCGACGTGCAGGTGCACAACTGGCTGTCCCTCACACAACGGTGTGGCGTGTGTGTTTTACGGAAGCGTCTCCAATTCAAGCCGTACAGATATCAGATGGTACAGGTTTAAAACCTACTGACAAACCGTTGTGTAAGAGTTTCTGTGTGAAATTTCAAGAAAGGCTCGATGTGAATGGTTTCGAGAACACACTGGTGTTTACCGATGAAGCCAAGTTCCACTTATGTGGCAAAGTTAATCGCCATAATTTGCGATTTGGGGGCACGGAAAATGTCCATGCAACATTAGAACATCAGCGTGGATATGCTATCACGGGTGGGGCAGGAGATTGATTACCGTGCAGACATTTTTCGTGTCACCGGAAGGGCACATATTGAACACCTGTAGGAACTTGAATAAATGTAGTTTTGAAGTAAATTTGAATTTTCTAAATATATTAATTACAACGTTCACAATCATGTTTTCTTTTGGTCCCATTCAAAATGAAACACCCTGTATTAATGGGCACGCCAATACTTCAGAAGAATAGCTCTAAATTGAAATACTTTTACCTTTGTTTTATCAAATCTAGATTATGAACTACTGATGTACATGTATTGATCCTCTGATAAGTTTAATTTAAATTTCCCCTCGCAATTAAATTAAACAAAATAATGTATGAAATGAAACTCTAATCTTGTATATTTTTCCGTGTTACGAACACTATTTTTTGAAACGCCAGCCTCATTTTCCACGTTAAAAGTATTAAGCACTCTGTTTTGATTCATTTTATATTAATGAGGGGGGGGCTAAACAGCTTACGATGCAATCCCTTAGAAGCAGTCTGTTGCTCAAGTATTTCCCAAAAACCGCATGCATAGTTTGTAAGATATTTATTATTTCTCTTCGCTTTAACACTAATTATTACATTCTTATTTATAACTTTCTCTGGGATTCTGATTGACTGTGCTCAACCATCAGATTCGAGCAAATGTCGACAAAATATCTGCATTAAACAGTACATAGAATATGTTGATGAGTGAATAAGAGTTTTACCGTTGTGTCTGCTTCAAAAACTATCATTAATTCTTAATTTGTTCGTAGTGGAAGCTACCTAGTTTTTAACGAACATATTCCAAAAGCATACACAGTTATAATGCAGCGTTTCTCAAACTGTGGGGCGCGCCTTCCTAGGGAGGCGTGATAACCTTACAAAGGAGGGCGCGAGCATATTGAAATGTCGAAAATAAAAGATTTCAAATGTTTGTTTTTTTAAAGAAAGCAAATCAAAATACATTCTGATATAACAAAACAAAAAAAATAAGCATTTTTACATTCACATAATATAAATGTATCAGTAGTGCACAATGTATTTGATTATTAAATTTGTAGCAACAGGTGTTGATGGATGAAGGAAAGTAGATGAGCTTGGGTATGTTATTCTTCTTTCAACGAGAAATTCATTGGGAGTAGTGTATTTAGTTCTGTTTGTCAGAGAAATAATTTATGTCTATATTTTTAAGTTCAGATTAGTAGTCTTTTATCCAGTTGTATCTGGGAATGAAAGAATCCGATGAGAGATAGATTTAATGAGATGCCTTAGAACTATAAAACCAGTGAGTAAAAATGCAGTGGCATAAATGATAATATTTATTAATTTGATTTAGATACTGTTTTTACGTATTGACTGACAAATGACCTCGGGAAATACTGTACAACTCAGTTTTAATTATTTAATTGATTTCGCTTTTTGATTTACTAAATTGTTCTTTACTTGATGTTTACTTTGCAATTCACTTAAAATTAACTCATTAGAAGTTTCTTTACCTTCAATATCTATGGGGGTTTTTTTAGTTTACCGGGTATACCAGCTAGTGTAATTTTAGAGCGGAATGAGCCACGGGATATAAAGATGTTTAATATTTTCACCCTCTGATATGGATATAATTTTATTTCATTTTTCATATATTTAATCATAATTAATAAAAAAACAATATAAACCATAATTAACACCAAAAATTATCAGTAGATAGCATTTACATTGTAAAACGTACTTAAAAATGGTATCAGTAGTGCGCAATGTGTTTGATAATTAAATTATCAATACTAAATTTTTAACAAGTGTAGTAATTACTAATGAATCCCGTGGGCTTTTCATTTTCAAAATTTTATACTTATCTTGAAAATTTCAGCTCAAATGAGAGCCTTAAAATTTGAGAAACTTGAAAACCTTTACAAGTTTTGACTTGTCGCAAAAATGGTCGCTAAGTAGCCAAAAATGACGCCAACGTGGATGTATTTGTAAATCTTTAAAAAATTAGTTTTAATCAATTAATTTTTATTAATTATAATTAAATTACTGTATTGTCATCTAAAATAATCGCGTATATAAAATTTCAGCTTAATTGATGGCTTTAAAATGCATTTTATTAACGATTGAAAATTGACCAAGATAAATATATAAATATAGAGAGAGTGTGAATTAATAGTAAGAATTGAAAAAATGGCAGGGCGTTCTCCTATATTTGGTGGATGAAATTACACAAAAACATTTTTATATCTTGACTATTCAAATTATCATTCTGAAACAACACAAATTGAACTACAAAATAATCTACACCACTATTTTAAGACAAAATTTTTACAAATGAATAAAAATCATGCTGAGTAGACAAAGAATAAAGATTTGATACACTGAAGGAGAATCTCTGTAATAGCTTTCGAAAACAAATAGTCATTATGTTAATCGCAACTGAGATAATAAAATTCTTAAAAGTCAAACGGATATCTTTAAAAAATTCAAAAAGTTGACGAATATATGTATTTTAATATTTAGAAAATACACCTTCATTTTTCAATAGTAATATTAAAATTTGTAATAAATTTTTCATAAAAAAATTTTAATTTCCCAAAGTTTAAAAAAAAAAGAATGTCAAGTGGTATAACAACAACAAGATTACGGTTATTCATTCAAATAATGATTGAAAAATACCAAAGATGTGGTATTTTGCAATATGCACTCCATAGATTTTATTTAAGTCAAGAAAAATCTTTAATCTGACAGATACGTGTGTGATTTTTTTTTCTGTTAGTATGAATTTTACTTTTTCGTTGTTGCATCCAATATTTTCAAAACATAAATATAAAACAAACGTTCCGATTAATATCGATTTCTAAAATTAAACAATTATACACTGAACTACAATTAGGTACTTTTAACAAATTTTAATAAATGTAATAAACAGGAAATATGCAAATAACATGAATGCATAGTTTATACATACCTCTCCCGAATTCATATATACTATTAACATCACATACGTAAAAAAAGGAGAAAAAAACACCTATGCGACATGAAATTCATAAGCCGCTCAAATATATAAAGAAAAAATCCCTTGTATTACACTACTGGCCACCGTAAATGCAAAACCAAGAAATACAAGAGATAACACAACAAAATTTATTTTGTAGATAACATGTTGACCAAGTATCAAATTATTAAATTTATAGACTTCTGTGAAGTGTGGTTCCTGCCAGAATCAGGAGCCAGAGTAGCCGCCATTGTTGGAGATCACCGCGGCCACACGCCTCGGCATTGATTCAAAGAGACTTTTGGTGTGTTCGTGGAGTACAGCAGACCAAGCAGCTTCCACACGTTGCCAAAGTTGATCTGGTGTGGCAGCTGGGGGTGTAATCTGGGTCAATCGTTGAGCAACCATGGACCACATGTTTTCTATCGGCGAAAGATCCGGAGAGCGAACCGGCCAGGGAAGCAATTGAATCTGATGATTGACGAAGAACCTTTGGAAAATGCGTGCCACATGTGGTCGCGCATTATCCTGTTGAAATATGGCTGTGGCCAAGCCCTGAAGGTAAGGAAGGACAACTGGCTCCAACACCTCGGAGTTGTAGAGCTGGCTGTTTAAAGTACCGGCAATGCGTACTAGAGGAGTGCGAGAGTGATATCCAATACCGCCCCATGCCATAATACCCGGTGCAGGACCAGTGTGGCGGTGCATAACGCAGCTGTTCAGCATCCTCTCTTCACGGTGTCTCCAGACTCGAATCCGACCATCGTGGTGTTGCAGACAGATGCGTGACTCGTCCGTAATGACAATTTTATTCCATTCTGCTGCTCACATCCTTCTTTCATCGCACCATTGGCGGCGGAGACGTTTGTGGTTCGGCGTCAAGGGTAGACCAAGCAATGGACGTATTGAGGACAGACCACTCTGCTTTAAACGGCGTCGAATGGTACGCGCAGACACTGAATGATGCGTGACAGACTCAATGGGATGTGCTATGGCTCATGATTGGACTGAGCGATCCGTCACTGTCATGCGCACAAGTTGCCTGTCCTCACGTGAAGTGGTGCACTGAGGTGGATGTGAACGACCACGTCGGTCCGTCATACCCTCCTGCATCCAACGGTCACATATCCGCATTACAGTCGTTTGGTTTCTTCCAACATGGCTATCGATTCCCCTGAAAGATAATGCACAATCTCGGTAGGCCACTATCCTTCCTCTGTCGAACTCGGATACTTGATCAAAAGCTGATCGCTGCTTTTTAAGAGACATGATTGATCGTTTTTTGAAAAAACTACAAGAAAAACACAATTGCCGAACTTGAAATCGTCGAAATCTCCAAGCCTTAAATAGCGCTTTGAAGTGGCGCTACAGGCATGTGTGATGAGTGTCTGCCCTGAAATCCTAATCATTTGCATATCTCACCTCCGCTAATGCATGTTGTAAATTTCATGTTATTTGCGTGCTTCCTTCAGGGTGTTGCATTTACGGTGGTCAGCAGTGTACTTTAAGAATATTCTGTCAATTTGTCCGTGGCCCTGTCCTTTCTTGGACTGGTTCACATTTCCCGGCGCGCCTGGTGTGGAAGGAAACATATTATCACCAAAGGAAGCCATAATTTGAAATATTTATTAACAACACACAGATAACAATTACAAGTTCAAATTACAAGTAGAAACCCTGGAGTGATTATTCAATTCCCTAGATTAATCCTGATACACAACTCTAACATTCAATTCTAACCTTTAAATCTAATATTCCCTACTAAGTAATATCAGCTAACAGAATTGACAAATGAGACGAACCCTTACTAACGTCAGGTCGGTACTAAATCTAATCTCTTTGACTCCTTCAATTATTAATAATATCAAATACTATCCAATACGCGCTAAGCTCGTTGAAGAGATCCGTAGTCGATACTTACATACAAATTGGCAATTCCTTCTCCTTCTACTTTCTTACTAAATCTAGACTTTATATAGTCGAATTCATTAGCATATCACTATCTCGTGTTTTTCCCGAGGAGGCTGTGAAATAGAATAATTGCTGGCCCAAAGTTGCCCAAGAGGATTAATGGAAGATTGACGCGGAAACACCCGTCACAAATTGTTTTGTTGAATTATAAGAAAGACAAAGTATTCATTTGAAGAAAGTACAAACCAATAGAATGGATTTAGCACTAGAGAAGCAAAAAATGAGGATAGATGCATCACTAGAGGGCGCTGCGATCGTTTGACCATCATCACGTGATTATTAACCTGTGATCAAGTAAGCAATAACAGCTAATCGTTTTACACTTGTAGTTTTGCGTCAGCTTTGGAATTTTCTTACATTATTATTTTATATTCTTTAAAGTTTTTTTAGTATTCTAAATATTTTTAATATATTTCTTAGTCTTTTGCTTTTCGTATAGTAATTAATTATATACATAATTTTAATTTAGAGTATTAGATTTAAGCTTAGTTTAGACTTCTGTTCTTTGACTCATGTCTTGTGTTTTTGTGTACTTTTTGGCTTAGTAATTATTTTGTCAGCCACATTGTGTTTCAAAAACTATGGATCATTCAATTGAAGAAATTCCTGCTTAAGTATTAAATAATAGAAAAGGGGAGGAACACTTAGTGATGTCAATTTTTTTGACAACCCCGGAATCAATCGCCAAGCATCTTAATTTAGCGATAGGTGTTTTTTGGCGACCGGAATCGATAGCCAAGCAACATAATTCAGCGATAGCTGTTCCGAGAATTTACGAATTGTAATTTTGAACTAAAAATAGAGATATTACTGTGAAGTTTAAAAAATATATATATTTATAAAACCGTCAGTAATGCATACAAAAATATAAATTATTTGCTTTTGTTTAGTTAAAAGAAAAAAAGGATTTTATTTTTTATATGATTGTTGATGGAAATCTGGAAATGCCGCCAAAATGCTTAGTCGAATCAAACACTTGGCTATTGTTTCAGCCACCATTCTGTGATTATGAAGTCAGATGAATCGAGTCAATTCAAGAAACAATCTGGTGTAGTAGTTTTTATAAACATCTATAAATCTCGTACACCATGCAATGTATCACACGGGAGCATACAACACAGACAGAAGAAAGGATTGTAACAAAAATGTCCATGCCTTCTCCGGGACTCAAACCCAGTCCCTACGACACCGCAGTCAGCTTTACTAACCACTACTAGACCTGTTACTGAACAATTTCTGTTTCGTTAAAAAAATAAACATGATGTACTGCATCTGAAGAGAAAAAAAATTTCGGAAAAAAGCCGAATTCATTTATCTCTAATTAAAGTTTGTATTAATGTAATGGACTAAATTCACGGCCGACTGGCGCCAAGCGAGTAATCACGTGACAACAAGGGCAACAGTTGCACGTGTTTTATTCATTACCGTGGTAGAACTATACGTAAGCTGTTGACATTCTTGTACTTTAACTTTATATAATAAATTATATGACATCATTGTATTTTTTACATTATTCTAGTATATATATTTGTTAGGAATTTATCTTAAAACTCTTTTATATAATTTTTGTTTTATTCTAATTAATTTATATCTAATTAGATATTCGTCTGCTTCAACTAGTGTTAGCTGGTATATTTATTTATAGTTCTTGATACATTTACATATAGCTCTTAGTTATTTTAGTTCTTTTAATTAATTTTGTAGTTCTTTATTTTATACTTTTGCATAAGAATGGCTTACAGACTATACTATAGAAAGTTCATAATTCTTTTCCTTTGTACTTGTATGTTACTAGCTGGTATAACCGTTCTTTACACGGATGTAAATTTATATATATCGAAAATGTTATGCATGAATTTTCTCATTTTTTTCCAGTACTTCAGTATTTTGAGATCAAAAATAACAATTTTCTATGAAATATGATAATATATTTACATCAAGTTTGCCTACTTATTCTTAAAATTCAAAATAAACTTTTATTTCATTGTCGATCAGTTCTTAGATGAAAATGAGTTTTTATGTTTACAATGTATTGCATGTAAATGTTTTATGCATGTAAAGATATCTGAAATGATTCTTATAAAATAACATTCTCCATATTTGACTATCTGATTTACTTAGTAATTATCCTTTAAAAGAGTTTGGAATTTTTTTAGAAATGACTTTTTAAAGTAATGAAAGAAAATACTATATCTCTAATAAGTTAGAATAAGAAACATTTAGAATGGGAAAAATCTGTTTGAATGCTGTGTCCACATTAATTTAACCATGTAATATGAAATTACGAACCCATTAATAGGTTTGTATACGTTTCGGTAAATAATTAAAATAAAACGTGGTGCATGCATATGGCGTCAACATAGGGCAATAAATCAATATATTCAATATTCACTGCTACTTGTAATAAGAATGGAAAAAGTACTATCTGCAGATTTACAGGATGTTGAAAAGCGTCGTATAGAGGGCGCTGCTCTGTAACGCGAAACTTTTGTTTTGGTTATGTGTAGGAGCTCAGTGGCAGGTGAGCTACCATTTGGTACAGTTGTAATCTGTAATTGAAGGGTGGTTGCCCTAATAATACAACCTAAGTTTTAATCATATATGTTTAATGTTCGTGTCATGTCCGTGTCGTCCAGCAATAAACCTTATAAAAGACAAAAAGATCGTCTTCATTCTACCACTGAATTCACCAGACGTAATAGTGGCGCATCGGCCGTCAAGGTTCTACTACATCCAAACTGTGCCCAGGGTTGAGGTAAGAGTTTAAAATATTTGATTTTAAATTTGAAGATTTGATAGTAATAATTGCAGTCTTGGGTACATTTATATTGACACGAAATAATGGAGGAACAATTAGATAGATTAAAACGTAAGCGAACTGCGCTGAGAACATTAACTACTAAGCTAATTAAGAAAGTTGAAGATAATTTAGAAACGAATGATGACAGGGATGAATTATGTGATTTGAAGGAATTATTATTAGAAAAGAAAAGTAATTTAAAAGAAATTGATGACTCAATTCATTCATTAATAGAATTAGAGTCTTTAGAAACGGATGTAACGAACTCAGAGGAATATCAGGAAAAATGTTCTCGAGCTGTGAAAAGAATAGCACGAGTGTTAGGAAAAGGAGAAAGAACAGAATCTTTCAATAAAATTCCTGATGAAAGCAGGATTAACCTGCAAAGTGCTCACAGTTCAGTAAAACTTCCCAAACTAGTATTAGAAAAATATTCAGGTGACCCAACAAAATTTACAGAATTTTGGAATAGTTATGAAAGTACGATAGATAAAAATGAAAGCTTAAGTAAAGTAGAAAAATTTGCGTATTTAAAAACATTACTTATAGGTCAAGCACATAATGTCGTAGCTTCACTAGAATTAAATGAAAAGAATTATGATGAGAGCATAAAAGCTTTAAAAGAAAGATTTGGAAAAAAAGACATTATAATTAGTCAATTCATGAATAAATTGTTAAAACTAGAATCGGTAAAGAATTCAAATAATGTTAAAGCTTTAAGAAATTTATACGATGAAATAGAAATTGCTGTTCGAAACCTGGATTCTCAGGGAGTTACGAAAGGATCATTTGGTCAATTATTAATACCAATTTTATTAAAATCTATTCCAGAAGAATTTGTTCTGGAATTTAATAGAAGGAAAAATTCAAAAGAAGACATAAGCGTGACAGATTTATTGAATTTCATTAAAACCGAAATAGAATGTCGTGAAGCGGCTAGTTCTTTGACACAAGAGAAAACAAATACATGGTCTCCACGTTTCGAACAGGCAAAATATGAAAATAGAAAAATGTCTAGAAATGTACCCACGGCTGCGAGTTTCAATACTGTTGACAATCGTGTGTGCATCTTTTGTAATCAATGCCATTGCTCATTTTCTTGTTATAAGAGTGTAAAAGAAAAATTATATAAATTACGTAACGAAAATCGTTGTTATATTTGTTTCCGGAAGTATCATATTAGTAAAAATTGTAAAAATAAAAGTAATTGTCTAAAATGCGGACTTAAATCGCATCATGAATCAATATGTACTAATAGATTAAATCAAAACAACAAGCGAACAGCTTCAAATCAAATTGTCAATCAAAATATTGAAAACCCGCAAAGTAATTCGTAAAAGAACCAATTAACTCTCCGGATGAGCATTCTCTTTCTATTATTCAAAATAAATCTTTATGTAAAAAAGATCCTTTATTACAAACATGTTCCGTACTAGCTTTTCATGAGGAAAAAATTGAGTTAACTAATTTAATTCTAGATTGTGGTGCTACGCGAAGTTTTATACATGTTAGTTTAGTGAAAAAATTAAACTTAAAAATTGTAGGAGAAGAAATACTTTCTGTTTTTTCCTTCGGAATGACTCATGCCACACCCAAAACATACTCCGTTGTCGAGCTGTTTATTTCGGATATGAAGCAAACAAATAAAATAAAAGTTAGCTGCCTCGTTACTGAAGTTATAACGGCGGCAGAGGTCACTGCCCCTTCGCGGTTGACACTAAAGGCTATGAACAAGTTAGGGTTACACATTGCGGGGTTGTCCGAGACCACAGTGGGAATTCTCATTGGGGTGGATCACTATTGGCAAATAGTAAGAGGTGAAAAGGTCAGAATAGGGAAAGAAATTTATGCGATTTCAACTCGTTTTGGTTGGGTACCGGCAGGGTTACAAGATCCCCCCTACACACGGGAGGGAGAATTCGAAACTCAAAACAGTGCAATTATAAATTTTTCTTCTTGCGTGAAGGACTCTTTAAGATCCTTGTGGAGTTTAGATTTGATGGGAATTACTGACAACCAAACTGTTTCTAAGGAGGAAAGGGAGATAATTCAGGGTTTCGAAAGGCAAATACAATTTGAAAATAATAGATATTCCGTTGGCTTGCTATGGAAAGCTGAAATGGGTCAGTTAGAAAATAATTTCGCAGTTGCATTAAGGCGATTTGAAAATCTTAAGAATAGATTAAATAGAAATCCCGATATTTTTGAGCAGTATAAAAGAGTAATAGAAGAGCAAATTAAAGAGGGTATAGTTGAGGAATGTTCAGATGAAGGATATGATTCGTCGTATTTTATGCCACATAGAGAAATACTTAAACAAATGAAACTACGAGTTGTAGAGTTGTTTATGACGCGAGCTCTTCACGATCTAAAAACGTAAAATCCCTTAATGATTTTCTAGATATTGGGCCTAATTTGTCCCCTCTTGTATTGGACGTAATTTTAAAATTTCGCAAATATGAAATTGCTTTTAACGGAGATATTGCCAAAGCATTTTTAATGATAAGTATCGCAGAAAAGGATAGGGATTATTTAAAATTTCTTTGGTATGGTAAAAGTGAAGATGAACATAAAATTTTAAGATTTAAACGTCTTCCATTCGGACTCTGCTGTAGTCCAGCAATTTTAGCAATGACGATAAAATATCATATAAAAAAATATGCAAATACAAATCCGGAAGGTTATAAAATGCTCGATTCATCTTTATATGTAGACGATTTGTATTATGGCGCAGACACAATAAAAGATGCATATAGATTGTCAACAGACGCAATTAAAATTTTCTTAAATGCTGGGATGGATCTACGAAAATTAAGATCCAATTCCTCGGAACTTAATTCTTTATGGATTGAAAAGGGTTTCAATGTGGGATTGACTAAAGAGTCAAAATTTTTGGGCATGGTTTGGACCCCAGAAATGGACGAGATAAAATTAAATTGCGAATTCTTAGAGAATTCATTCGATCGTATTCCTCAAAAGGCTACTAAGAGAACTATTCTTCAGACTGTAGCGAGAGTTTACGATCCAATGGGATTGTCTCAGCCCTTTACGATGATAATGAAAATCCTGTTACAAAAAATATGGATTGCAGGACTTGATTGGGATGAAACCCTACCAGAGGAGATGAGGAAGGAATGGGTGCTTTGGCGATCCCAATTAAAATTACTGCAGAACTTTTCTATTTCAAGGAAGTATTTTGTTAGTAATGAGAAATATGATGTCAGCCTTCACATATTTGCTGACGCTTGTCCTAAAGCGTATGGTGCGGTTGGGTATTTTCGATACCTAGATGATAAACGACATATTCGCACTAGTTTTATCATTTCAAAGGGTCGTGTAGCTCCATTGAAAACAATGACTTTGCCCCGTTTAGAACTGATGGCAGGCTTAGTAGCTGCCAAATTAGCTAATTACTTGACTAGTTTATTTCCCGATCTGAGCCAACGACTATTTCTTTGGACTGATAGTCAAATAGTTCTCCATTGGATAAGGGGATGTGCAAGGAACTGGAAGCCCTTTGTATGCAATAGGGTTTCGGAGATTCAATCTCTCACTGATCCTAAACAGTGGTCTCACTGTAGTGGAAAGGAAAATCCAGCGGACTTGTTATCTCGGGGAGAAAGTGCAATCAACCTTGTGAAGAGTTCCCTTTGGTTACAGGGACCTCGTTGGCTCTCTAAGCCTGATACCTTTTGGCCGGAGAATCAGCAAAGACATGTCAACGAGGAGAGTGTTGTGAATGAAAAAAGATCTAAGGACATTCATTCTCTTACCGCTACTATTCGAGACATTGAAACTTCGACTTTGTTGGATTTGACCCGATTCAGTAGTTTATTGAGAGTTCATCGAATCACGGCGTATGTCATGAGATTTATCAACAATACTCAAAGAAAATCCATCAAATTAAAAGGCCCGTTAAGTTCAACTGAAATTTCAAGTGCCGAGCGCTATTGGGTGAAAGCTATTCAACGAAAACACTTTCGAAAGGAGACTCTAGATCTTTCTCAGGGAAAGTCTCTAGACAAGGCATCTAAAATTTATTCGCTTAACCCAGAGCTAGATATGCATGGTCTTCTGCGTCTAAAGGGAAGACTTCATTTCTCTCTCTCTGATCTAGATTTCGGAGAAAAACACCCATTGTTGCTACCTAACAAGGATAGGTACAGTGAATTAGTAATTCTACATGCCCATAAACATTTACTTCATGCTGGTGTTGAGGCTACTTTAGCCCAAGTCAGAGAGAAGTTTTGGATTTTAAAAGGACGCCAATGTGTCAAATCTATTTTAAGTAGGTGTTTCTTGTGCAAAAAATACACAGTACGTCCTGGTAACCAAGAAATCGCCCCTTTGCCACCAGATCGAGTTTTGGAATCACCTCCATTTTCAATTTCAGGATTGGACTTTGCAGGTCCCTTTTTCATAAAAGACAGTGATAAGAAACACTACCTGCTGTTGTTCACATGTGCAACCACTCGAGCCTTGCATCTCGAACTTCTTCCTTCAATGAGCACAGAACAATTTTTGCTTGCTTTCCGCAGATTCATTTCCCGACGTGGACTCTGTTCAACAATTTACTCAGACAACGCTAAAACTTTCAAGCGTGCTGAGTTAGAATTGAAAAAATTTTGGAGATGTATGCTACATCCATCTGTACAAGATTTGTTTTCAACTCATGGTATAACGTGGAAATATATTGTAGAAAAAGGAGCATGGTGGGGAGGGTTCTGGGAGAGGCATTTCAGAACAATTAAAACTTGTTTACGAAAAATAATTGGCCGTTCTAGTCTTTCTTTGAACGAGCTAGAAACTGTATTCGTAGAAATCGAAGCCATGATAAATTCAAGGCCAATAACTTATATCTATGATGACCCTTCTGAGCCCTCACCACTAACTCCTGCACATTTCTTAATAGGTAAACGTTTACTTTCTCTTCCAGTAACAAGAGTATCCAGAGAAGACCTTACTGGGTCTAGACTTTCTTTACTTAAGAGATATAGACATCAGCAAAATTTATTAAATCAGTTTTGGAATCGTTGGAGGAAACACTATTTGCTATCTCTAAGATCTATGAATATATGTCCTCCTTCTAAAGTAACTTGTCAATTTAAGGTTGATGATGTTGTACTCATACATGATGACCGCTTCCCTAGGAATCTGTGGTCAATGGGTAAGATTATTGAAACTTATACTGGAAGAGATGGTAAGATTCGCTCTTGTCTTGTTAAAACTAAAAATAATGCCATAAGAAGACCAGTTCAATTGCTGTATAATCTTGAAGTATAATTATTAATTTAATATGAATTTTGTAACTAATTGAGTTATTTTCTGTAATCTATATATTTACGATTTTATCATATATTAATTTTCTTCACTTTGTTAATGTGAATTTTTAATGAATGTTTACATACTTTGCTTTTATATTTTGTAGAATGATTAGTATTTTGTATTAAGTAATTGAATGTGTAATTTGTTGTGTATGTGTGTATCTAAATATCTTGATTTTAATTGTAATGTAACATTGCTTAGTTAGTGTTAGAACTTTTTATTGTTTAATTTGTTATTGTATTATGTTTTGTGTGAACTTAAAAGTTCACAGGTGGGGAGTGTTGAAAAGCGTCGTATAGAGGGCGCTGCTCTGTAACGCGAAACTTTTGTTTTGGTTATGTGTAGGAGCTCAGTGGCAGGTGAGCTACCATTTGGTACAGTTGTAATCTGTAATTGAAGGGTGGTTGCCCTAATAATACAACCTAAGTTTTAATCATATATGTTTAATGTTCGTGTCATGTCCGTGTCGTCCAGCAATAAAACCTTATAAAAGACAAAAAAGATCGTCTTCATTCTACCACTGAATTCACCAGACGTAACACAGGAGGCTATAATGGGTGTTTAGTTTGCCATGTTCAATATTGATGAAGAAACTTTTTATAAATAAGGAATGTTAACGACACAAATTGATATTTCAAAGGGTTGTACATGTCTTCAATTTTAAGCGTTTAATAATCTCTATTTGTGAGAAACGCTGAAGTAATATGACGGCTAATAATGGAATTTTCTTTAGTTTAATAAAACTATTAAGTAAATATAACCATGTGTGTTAATATATCATGTAAACAAAATAAAAAAAAACTCTAAAATAGAATAGTGCATCATTTAGCAAGTTACAAAAAAACCCGGTAGAGGAATTTAGATGTTACTTCTATAACACTGCAATATTAATACAGTTATTGCACAGTTAGATTTAGAAGTAACCAAATATTAATTCTGATTTGAAAACCAACGTAAAACAGGAATTAGAAAAGTTTCAAGACTTTTGTAAAGTTTAGAACAAAAATGTAGATGAAATGAGTTAGCAACAGAATTTGATTTTAAAAGTAAAAGATTTAAATATTACACAAGATATATCGCAATACATGCTAAATAATACAATAAGTTATTTCTACATGTATTAACTGTTTTAATACTTATCTCTTAAGTTGCAGTTACTATAGCAAGTGTTAGGAGCTCTCTCAGCATATTAAAAAGTTACCTTCAGAAAGCTTAAATGCACTTAATATTAAGCATCAAACAAAAATTTATATAAAAATAGCAATCATGCAATAAATAAACATGTGCATGGGTATGCGACACTTGGATCACAAATTATTATTAATGCGAGTATGAACTATATTAAGAATTTACATTACAGTTTTTAAACAAATAATACTTTTTTTTTCTTTATGTAAAGTGCCTATAACATGTTGATTTAATTTTTCTAAATTATGCAATATTAAGGAAATGAATGTATCATCAGAAAAGGTAGAATAATTTTCAGAAATTCAAATATCCTCAGTTTTAAATATATTTTTCTTATTGAAATATATATAATTTATAAAAATAATAAAATGGTTTTTTTTTATCTATAAGCAAAAGATAATTCCAAAATACAATTTAAACTTGTAAAAAAAATTATTTCTTAGGCCGTTGTTCACCTCATAATAGAGCGAATTAATATGAAGTGTTTGATTAATAATAAACATTCATCCATTGGTGAAAAAATGAATTTTATTTTACAACACAATGAATTGCAAATTAGAATGGTAAATACAATACAATATATATATAAATGAGTAGTCGCATAAAATTACCATTTACAATTAAATTTAAAATGTATCATGTCAGCCAAAAATACTTCTGTACAATTTAAATGATGAATAACATTATACACTCATGTCCATAAATTAAGGATAATTCAGAATCACACAGAAATTGAACTCAAAAATAAAAATTTCACCTGTACAATTACCACACACATCTTGAAGAGGAATATGCAAATTACAGGCAACCCCAGATGGCGCGGATAGTACGTCACAATGACAAGAGTGTAAGAGAGGGGTATATAAGAATGGTGGCAAAGAAGTCAAATTGTTCACAGGCGCTTTAGTGGCAGTAACCGCATAGTTATGGCACAAAGGAAACATTTGGATGATTTTTT
>BMAO01016030.1:0-74491 GCA_019973975.1 Trichonephila clavata | reverse complement strand
TAGCAATACGATTTTTGTAAAATATTTTGATGCTAAGAGCTTTTTGAAAATAATTCTGTATTAAAATGTATGAAATTTAATAAAAGTCTTGGCATATATTTAGTGAATTATTAATAAAAAAATTGCAGTACTCACCAAACTGTTTACACATGTTTATTTCTTCTAATAAAGAATAATTCGAATTTCTAAAAAAGCATTTTAAACAATTATCTGTTACAAAATGAGTTTCTGTAGAGCTTGCAGTATAGGAACACAATCTCTTCATCTGTATAATTTTCTACAAATATTTTTTGGTCTCTTTAAAAGTATTTATGTGTTGAAAAAAAATTTTCTTCTATTTTTGAAATATTTTTCATCATTATTTTTCCATATAAAATCATTTATGTTTGTTTTTGCCAGAATTCTGTTAATAATACGTTTTCAATATAATCGTAACTGCCTTGGAGTTTATGGAATATCTGTTTATTATTTTTGGTAATAAAATAAATGAAACTGTCACAAAAGTTTTGGAATTTAATTGAAGCTTCAGGGATATAAACACTATTTCTTCACTGCCGTCACAGGAGATTTGTGTTCTTTTTTTTCTGCAGAACATAACTTTTATTAAATACCCAAAATAAATGGAAGTTCCATTCTACGATTTTATTAATTTAATGGAGTCTTTTCCATGGGCAATTAAGTATATTTTTAAAAATATCAGTATAACATATTTCTCTCTTCGATTTGAAGGCTACAAATTTAAATTATTCTTTTCAACAGGTTGAAAAAGTTAATAAAAGAGCATAAAATTAATAACTTTTCAGATAAATTAAAAGCTCACTCTGAGTTTTTGAAATTGTAAGCTTAATTTTTCAGTTCTTTAGTAAAAAGTTCTCATATTTCTCCAAACTATTCATGTTTTTGTTACAAAGAGTTCATTTCTGTTTCCTTAGTAGTAGCATACATATGCTTTTTGGATTTTAGTATTCTATGAGCAATTAAATTATATCTGCTTAATGCAGAAATTCTCAAAATGGAGGGGGGAGGGTGATAACAATAATTGGGCGTCGCAAACAAATCAAAAAGTTGAAAATAAAAAAAAACATTTAAAAAAAATTATTAACTTATTGAAAGGAAGCAAAACAAAATAAAAACACACGTTGCATGTTCATTGCAATATGTTACAATTTAAAAATTAGAAAGGAAGAAACACGTAATACGTATCCTGTTACTTAAAAGTAATTTACTTCAAAAATGTCTATTACTTAAAAGTAACTTAGTTCAAACGCCTATTGCTTAAAAGTAACTTACTTCTCTCTCTCTCTCTCTCTTGTGTGTGTGTGTGTGTGTTGTTTTTTTTTTTTTTTTTTTTTTTTTTTTTGTTGTTTTTTTGTTGTGTTTTTGTGTGTGTTGTGTGTGTCTATTACTTAAAAGTAACTTACTTCAAAAATGTCTATTACTTAAAAGTAACTTAGTTCAAACGTCTATTGCTTAAAAGTAACTTACTTCAAATGTCTATTACTTAAAAGTAACTTACTTTAAAAATGTCTATTACTTAAAAGTAACTTAGTTCAAACGTCTATTGCTTAAAAGTAACTTACTTCAAATGTGTGTCTATTACTTAAAAGTAACTTACTTCAAATATGTTTATTACTTAAAAGCATAACTTACTTTTGATGTCTATTTTAAGTAAGTTATACTTCAAATAGACATTTCAACATTTCAAAATTTAATACTTATCTTGATAATTTGTACGGTTTAATATTAAGGTTGTATTGTAGTCTTATATCAAAATATATTATTATTGCATTCAATTCATTGTTATTGTATGGAAGGGGGAGTGCGATGAAAATTATGATGCAAAATTAGGTCGCGAATATCGAAAGTTTGAGAAGAACTGGTTTAATGGGCTAAAATGTTACATCATATACTCAGATTATAAATACAAACACGTTTTCCAACCACTCAGTTCATAAATTTACGTGACGTTTAGTCACATGACAAATGCAATTACGTGTTTCCTGCCAATCAATTAGTTCTCGCGCCTCGCTCTTGCCAAATATTGCTTTTTGTGTGTAGATTCTTTTTAAAAGTATATTGTTACGAATTTTGTATGAAATAGCGTAAATAATCTGTATTTGGATGTGTAATGTATTTATATTACTCTATGCTATATTTATTTCATGATAAAATTGTAATATTTTAAAGCAACGCACTCCTTTACGTTATAATGGCGAGTCAATGGGAACTTTGCGAAATATTGGTGATCATGTTGGCGACCATTTTGGCGAGTTCGGGAGCCTCTGGATTCTTCTAGAAATTTGTGGAGAAATCCACTAATTTCACGAACTATGACGCGAGCGCATCTTTCTCGAAGTTTCGGCCCGGCTATAAATAGAGCGATACTTGCCGTAACAGTCAGTCTGGTTTTCACTAGCGATTAGTAACCTTGCCTTGACCATGAGAACTAGCGATTAGCTCGACTGTTCAATATTACGAGGGGTGCTTGTGGATAATCTTTTACGTACGTGTATTTTAGATACTGATAATTGTGTCTAAGTGCTGTTGAAGGTCTGAAATACTTCTGATATTTATTCTACGAATTCGGCTGTTGAATCCTGTATTTTTAAGGATTGATTTACGACAATAAATGCTCATCGCTCTTAAAGAATTGTCTTGTTGTTTACGAACTGGTTTTGCATAAAATCCTCGAACTCCGATCTACGTAACAATATATATGTAAACAATAATAATGCACATAGGTAAATAATTAGTAATGGTAAATAAAAGGAGGTAAAATAGCTTTTCATGGACTTTTAAAAACTGATTAAGTTGGTGATAAGTATCCTTGCCACGGCATTTTATAAAGGGTTAGACACCAATTTGTCTCCAATTACTAGTACAAAATTCTTGATATATTCACTTAAATAACAATTAAAAAGTACTACTTGCATGCTTAATATATTAAAAACTTCAAAGAAAAAGTATTTTTATGCATTACTATGTATGCTGCCAGGTATGCTGATCTTTTGCTTGACTGTTATCTATGTTTTTAATGTATTTTAGAAACGTAAAACAGCAAATGGCAACAGTAATTTTTTTTTCATGTTCTAAGTTTTGTGAGAACAAAAATTTCTATGCGTTGTTATTCGTTTGTATTATATAATAACTATTAGCTAGTAATATATATTTTTAGTTTTTACACCATTTATACTTACTGGGAGTTAACAATTAATGTTGTAAATTGAACTGATTACAACCACAATTCTTCTAACTTCGTATTCCGTAACGGAACATGTGCATTAACGAAGCACATAATGTGGCCTAAAATGGAGACTAAAGTGATAGCTTAGCATTTTTTCCTCGAGTGTTCATTAAAATGCATTCAAATTTCAGAAGTCGTGAACGATGACGACTTTTTAAATCTCATTTCCGATTTAAGGCAGAGCTGAGGGTTATGAAAGAGAAGAGATAAACGGTTGCCTGGCAGAAATCGGTTTTATGCGAAATATTTTCAAGCTAGCCAAAACAAGAAAATGTAGTCAATGACAAATTAAAGTTTCTCGGGTTGCTATTGGATCTCTGCTTTTGGGGGAATCAAATTATTCTCGTATTAAGATATGTAAAGCATATGTTTGATATTCTTTTTCCGTTTTAAAGGCACAGAATGAACTATTGGAAACTCATATTGATTATTTCAGAAATGAACCGATTCATTAATATTAATTTTCTCAAATAGTTTTTTCAGTACAGTTTTGAATGCAAACGTGATATATCTCTAAATTTTATTTTTAATTAGCTGACTATAATTTAACCATTTAACGGCAAACTAAAAGTTACGCGATTCGTTCCCCAGTGCCACCACCGGAAGTGTATTAACGGTAAGGAAAAGGCAAAAATAAGCAATTTTTTCTCTGAAATTAAATCCTTAGCAAACACACTGTCAAGGTCATTTTATTGCATTCCAAAACGTTTCGAATAGTTAAATGACAGCAGTGCAAAGAAAAGGTCGGTTTTTTTTTGTTGAGACGTATATATATGTCAAGGGCAGTAAATGCACCAGCTGAGTGAAACGTATATATACGCAGGGGGCATTTGAGGGTTAATAAATAAATATATCCAAAGTTAGTTGGTACGCTTTATTTTATTAATGTTCTGTTTCAGTAGTTCAGTTTGAGTTTTAAGGACATATTTTAAAATTTTATTTAAATTCTTGCATTAAAATTATTACATTTTTAAAAAATATTTACTGCAGATTTATTACGTCGACTTAAGTATTCCAGTTTAAAAAAAGAATGAAAAAATGTATACCCATAAATATTTACCTAAATACAGTAGAAGTGACTTGAATTTCTCTACATAGGCAAATATATATTTGAATGTTTCTAAACTATATTTCAATCAGCTTAAATTTCAAAGAGTTTGAAGTTAAATTGAAATAGGCATACCCCCCTCCCCTTTAAAACATTATTTAAATCTAATATTCAGAAGTACGAGTGCGAATGAAATTATTTCTTATTGACTGTCTTTAAAAAGGGCTGTCAATAAAAAAAATTTCCGCTTGATTTTTTTTTATCACTTTATAAATTGAAAAACAGATCTATTTATTAACGACTTTGTAGATACGAGTTAAAAACTGTTAATTCATAAATTTAAATTGTTCTTGGATTGCAAAAAATATCAGATCAATTTTATTGGGGAATCATTATGTACATTTTAAGCATCGACTTAAAGTTAAAGGAAAAGTTTTTTGAATAGATGGATAAAAATTGTGTAAATCTAAAAAGAAATATTTCCAAAAACATCCCGGTTTCATGAATTAAGGTCATTAGTAAAATTTAAATAATAAGAAAATGTTAATTCAAAATGTGAATAAAATTTTTTCATTAAATATGTAATAGTGTTTAAACTTTTATATAAATTAACTCGAGATACATTGAATCGAATTAAATGTAAAATATTAAAAATTACAAAAATAATATTTTTTACAAAATAAACTGTCAAACTGTTAGATTTTATCATTATTTTAATCAAATAAAAACCATGTAAAATTTAACTAAGTTTAAATTTTTATTTTTCATAAATGGAAAAAAAATATAGTATACCATGAAAAATTTATAAACATATATTCCTGCATTGTTTGGTTTGTTTTTGTCTTAGTTTAGTAATGCTTATACAAATGCTATTTTTTTATTTATTAGTTTTCCTTTTGAAATAGTACAGTTATGCAAAGTTAAAGTATATTATATAGAAATATATACTATATATAATATATATTACATAGATATATTATACAATACATATATATATATATTTGTATATATTATATAGAAATATAATATGTATGTAATATTCTATATAAAAATATTAAATGGTATATTATATAAAAATTATATATTATTACAGTACATTATATAGAATATCATATCGAGTACAGTTTAACTGATTCAAATGCTCTTCGTTAAATATTATTTTTCAATTTTAAGTATTATAATTTTGTGAAATTATAGTATATTATATAGAAATACAGATTATATAGTATATTATGTATAAAAATATGATATATACTAAAACTCAGTGGCGCAACAGCCAATGAGGGCCAAGGACTACAGTGCCCATCTCAGTATACGTGACCATTGGGTGCTGGGGTGCATGAGCAGATGTTCCGATCATGTGGTCAGCCTGAAGTGAAACCCCCAGTGTTTGGTCCCCAAGTAAGATTGGTTCTCATTTTATCGACCCACTGATGGGATGAAAGGCTGTGTCAACCTTGCCCAGCCCGGGGTTTGAACCTCGGACCTGTGGTGTGGAAGCGCGATGCACTAACCATTCAGCCACTGTGATTCGTGATATATACTATACAGAAATATTACAGTATCTAGTATAGTTTTACTAATTAAAAGGCTATATTGTGTGTGTGTGTGTGTGCGTGTGCGTGTGCGTGTGTGTGTGTGTGTGTGTGTGTGTGGTGTGTGTGTGTGTGTGTGTGTGTGTGTGTGTGTGTGTGTGTGTGTGTGTGTGTGTGTGTGTGTGTGTGTGTGTGTTTAAATATTATTTTTTCTGTTTGAAATATTATAGTTTTCTAAAATTATAATATTTTATATAGAAGTATAATATGATGTACTATATAGAAATATTAAAGTATCTGGTGTAATTTTACTAATTCAAATACTATTTATTAAGTATTATTTTTTAGTTTGAAAAATTATGTAGCATATGTGTTAGACTTCAAAGCTTAAAGCAATAGTGCTGATAATAAAGACATTTCTCTTTGCTTATCACTTATTTTCATTTAAAACCATCTTACGCAGACTAAATATAACAATAAAACGCCTTTTAACACGTTCATTTAAAATATTTCTGACTAAATATTACCATCATTGTCATAGAACAAAACATGGATCTCTTACTTTCTCTCTCTCTCTTAAAAGTAAATCCGAAGCATAAAAAAAATATTATCCTCATCCAACATTTATTTATCTAGTTTCGCATCTAAAATACCTAAACAAAAGCTGCATTAAAAGCTTCCATACTCCCTTTCGTGAAAAATGAAGGCGTTGTATGTGCCCCATTATGAATAGTCTCCAATTTAAAAGCTATGGCATTCAATTATACACCCCGACTACTTGTGCGCCTGGAAAAAGTGTTATTGATTATTCCTTACACTTCCGACGAAAAAGATTGGGAGGGGCAGGAAAGGAAGACCCTTGTCCACCCCTTTCCCCCATAATAGAACAGAACTAGAGATGAGACAATTTTGCATGATTTTCCCATCTTTCTTTTCTTGCTTTTGTATACTAAGTGCATGGTAAACGGCTGTTTACTTGAGTGCATCTTCATTCCTACGTAATGCACGGTTCAGAAAAAGCTTTGAAAAGAAGCTCCCCAGATCTATCATTTTTTTATTAATATTGTTATTATTATTTCGTATTTTTCCTTTCCGATCGCCATCTGTTACATCTTTTCGATTTTTGTTAAATCGCGCCCACTTTTATGCATCGGAATTCTTTATCTCGGGCACATGCGGAACATAATGTTATAAAGCGCCCTGTCAATCTTCTTCAGCCATGTGGCAGATATTTTGAAAGGTTTCTCTCGATTTGAGGAACAAGGTATGTTGCTTAAAGGGAATATTATCCCCGGATTTTTTTTTCTTTTTCCGCGTATGATATTAAACGCATTTGTGTATACAGAGGAGGACATGCTGCGAAAGCTGATTCTTTTTTTCTTTTCCTTTCAAACTTGGATTCTGAAAAGAAAAAGAAAAAAATCAAGGTATTGGAAATGTCACAACAACGATCCACTTTCATTGAATACTGATAGCGATGGTTTATATATAAATTCAAATTTTAGAGAAAAAAATGACTTCATTTTTTTTACGAATGAAAAATGATTCTGAAAAAAAAACCGTTATAGATAAAAATTACAGACTTTTTCTTTGAATTTAAATCATTTAGTTTTGTGTTTTTCAATAACTTATGTTCCGACTATTTAATACATATGCATGTACTGTATTTATTAGAATATAAGCAGCACTTTTTAAAAAATTCTTGAATGGAAGAAATTGAACATGATATTTATGGGAAGAGCAATTGCAGGTTCATTGTGAGTTTTTAATGTATTTAATACTGGCAAAAGAAGTTAATACAGTCTACTCTCACTAATTCAATCCTTCGATAATACGAACCTCTCGCTAATTCCAAGTAAACGCTCAGCCCCTAGAAAAACTCTTGATAATTCGAACTAAACAATACTTCTTAGTACACTCAATATGTCGAAGTAAAATCTGCGGCTGGACAGAATACATCACGCGATATTCGAAGTTATCTTATATAGTTCTCGACAATTTGAACACTTACTGTTATGCAGAGTCCTGTAGCAAACAGGTTGAAGCTTACATGTTTTGTGTTGTATTGTCTCTGCGTGTCTCCCCTGCAGCGTAGCCCCTTTGATGAACAGCTGTCTGTCATCGCTTCTTTGTGTTTCCCGGTTCCTCAATCAAAAAGAAACTTGTATTGCTTTCCTTCTTCAAGTAGACAATAGACTGGCCTCACTTGTTACCAGCTGTCCATATCTTTCGTAAAACACGTGGTTTTCTTACACATGTGTTCAGAAAGGAAGGTCCGCTACTGTGAAGAGATGTGTAGGATTGTGTATTTTGCGTCTGAAAGACATGACGATTTTTGACTAATCTGTGTGACTTACGGCATATGGCACCAAATAGGATATGGGGTGTACTAGACCCTGACATGAAAAACCAATGGTGTTGGGGACAGTGTCTAAGGGAACCGATAAAAGATTAAACAGCTTTTTAAAGGTAACAGATTTTTTCGTCAAAAAAAGATTAATTATGTACAGTATGTATTCTTTTAATAATTGTTTTTAATATATAAATGTATTCTTTTAATACAGGGCTTTTAACTTCAGTATGATATTTATACTATATAATATGTACTTTTTAAAAATATTTTAAAATAATTTTATACATAAGTATATATAATTGTGTGTTGCTTTATTACATAGTTTCAAATTTAAATGTGTTAGAAAAAAATTACTCTTCGTGTATTTTGAGAGTTTTTTCCTTCCCTCTTGATAATTCGATGTTTTTCGTTGGTCCCTCCAACTTCGAATTATCGAGAGTCGACTGTAATTCATTTAATACTTAACATTTTAAATTTTATTAATTTTGTAAATATCGCATATCAATGAACTATTTTACACTTATTTTTTCACAAAAACGTGCTGAGTGTTTGTGTTGTGGCTTAGATGCGATAGCGGTTTAGATTCGAACATATATGGTTTTGTCAACTTATAATACATGTTGCTAAACTAAGTATAATATATTTATTTAAATAAGTAGTTAACTATTGTAGTTGAGTTAACGAAATCCTTACATTTAAAGGCTGAAGTATCATTCATTACGTTTTAATGAGACGCATTGTTTTTGCCTTTGAGTCGGTAAACTCATACCATACTAGTTTAATTTTAACTATAAGAGATATAAATATTAAACTAGAACTTCAATTTTGAAAGCCAAAACGAACCTTCATTCATCCTGCAATTAACCATCATTTTTCCCTTTCACCCCACCATCCACTTGATGGAATAGTTAGGCATTCCCATCATGAATATTCCAATCCGCAATCGGAATGTCCAGCAGTCATATCCAAACCCTAATAGACTAGTCATGCATTGACGGTAACGTGGTCGTAATGACCATCACTTGTTTCTCATTGACTGCGCAGGTAAGACAGTCCCGTCCAGGTTAATGATTGACTTTCCGACCGCAGATCGTTATGCCCATAAGAGAACGATTAACATCTATTATGCATACCTTGGAGTTGCGGAGCTGTCAATCACCAAGACATGCAGGTGCGGTAATTCGATCTCATTGGCTCGTTATGGTGTGGGAATAGATTTGGTGATTTGTTGATGGTAATGAATGGGGGTGTGTGGACGGCATTCAATACGTCATAGGTTACCAAAAAGGAGTCATTTGAAATGAAACAGCATATTAGTGGCAACAATTATGAAGAAAATGTTATTGATGAATCATGGACGCATATTAATGTTCTGTCTTCACGCTTTAAAGCAGTGGTTCCCAAGCTTACTGCACTAGTGGGTCCTTTTTTATAACCAAAAACTTGGCCACGAGCCCCTAAGAGAAATAACTATATTTGAATGCATTATAGAAAAATAAAAAATTTAACATTGACGTCTTGAATGGTAAATGTAGATGTAAGTATAAAATATAAGTAAAATATTCTAATATCTGAAAATGCCTTTATTCAAATTGTAACTGATGATTTAACCCCCTTAAGAGGTCAATTTTTTCGCCCAAAATGTATTGCATATAACTAAGCAATAACTACTTTTGTATTGCATATAACTAAGCCTAATACTTAACAAAAAACGAAAATAGAAGAATTTTGTTTTAATTTTCAGTTTTAAAATTATCCCACTATTTTTTATTTTAAAATTCAGGAACACAAAAACCCTTTAATGTTTGCTTTTTATAAGTACACTCTGCATGCTTTCATATTTCTTAAAAGAATTTCTCTCGTACTTACAAAAAAGTTTCATGTTCTTAAATTTTTTTCAAACGGTTGAGAATATTGTGTGGGTGCATATATACATATGCACATACAATTTGTAGCGTTGTGTAATATTAAGTTTTACCCTGCTATGGAGACAGAAATAATATCGGCCTTTTTGGATTATCTTTCCCTTTCATTTCTTCTCAAGCAACAAATTGCACATAGCCTTGCCGATCCCTGATCTTTATCGAAAATTTATAAAAATCTAAATTCCTGCCTTCAATGAAAAACTCCCGCATCATCATAAAAAAAAAATCCCGGATGAGAAGTATTTCAGTACCGTAGATGAACTGCATCTCTTAAAAACATTAGCACTAATAATCTCACTCAAAGAATTAAAAATATGTGCAAATCAAAGATGGAAAGAAGGAAATATCAGTATCCAGAGAGAGTACGGGCAAAGTGGTTGTCGACATGTTCCATACGCCTTTACGGTGTACAGGCAAACCAGTTAAGGAGTTAAAACAGAAGTCGCCCTACTGAGTAGTCACATTTTAAAACCTACTGGGAGCTACCAACCAAAAGAATTACCTTCTTTCTTTAAAAAAATCTTATTTTTTCCAATAAACTTACAATTGCTATAAGCTTACTTCCCTATAAGCTTTGAACTATCTTCTCCAACTGCCAGTGGGTGGTACAGCAATGTGTGCTTCTGCTGGACTTCATAGTTCATGTGCTGAACAGTTATGAACAGTTATTGTAAATATTACATTTGTCAACGACGCTTTCAATGAACACCTTGCTTTTTCCTTTCGTCTCTTATTTTTTGTGTTTATGCCTCCCCACGTCATTCTCTTGTGCCCATACATTCCTAAACAATAAAATATTGTGGCAATGTCCTTTACCTAGACTTAAAGTTTGTACCATGAATTTGGGACCATCCTATATATGGAATAAAACTCTTATGTTATTTAGCTTATATTTATTTAGCTTATAGATCCAGATGTATTGGATGCCCAGGAGATTCAGATCTTGATCAGGTTCCTTGGCCCTCTAGACTTTTGCGTTATCAATTCTTACGGTTTTAATTACGTTATTTTTGTGTGTTTTTAGTTTTTATTCTTGTTGTCCTGTATTAACATAAAATCTTTAGTTTTTCGTTTCGATTCAATATTGTTCTTTGGTGAGTAGTGACCCGATGTAAATGCATTGATTCCCAATTTTTCACCATATGGAACAACAAAAACAGATATGTCAATTCAATCCAAAAATGCTTAGGTAACAAACGTTATCTTCGTAACAGTACAAAGAATAATACTGCATTTTTTTTTGTTCGGAACTAAGGAAAATTTATTGCATTCACTTCAAATATTGGAATCAAAACTAGATTAAATACACGGCTTTTTTATACTGCCAAATTTTAAAAAAAGTTCTTGCATATAGCTACGAGATTCTTTTCCTATTTAAATCTACACCCACGTTCGGTCCAATTTCCACTGTACGATACTCGCCGTAACTTGTATTTTATGATCCTATCAATATTTCTTTACTACAGTATTATTAATTTTTGTTCTAAATTTTATAATACTTAAAAATCACATTGCTATAATTTATTTTAAGTTTCATAATATTGCAAATGGGTTACAAATATTTTATTTTACATTAAACCTCTCGCAGACCCTTTACTTTTGTTTATGCACCCCAAAAATAATTTTAGTTTACCATGCCCTTTTCAGCAGTTGCAAAGACCCCCAGAGGACCACTGGAACTATTTTGATTAACTATGCTTTAAAGGTTCATGATACAACATTCCTGTAGTGATTACCCAAATAGTAATCAAAATTGATCGAAAATAATGCTGTATAATTATGTTTTTTTATTTGCCAGTCATCGATAAATAAAGGACCAGCACATTAACCAAAGTGAATAACAGCTGGTCTTAGAATTATTAATTATTCGGTAACATATATTATAGGAGGGATCAAAAATTATTTTCCCTGAATTTCAAAACAACCCTTCGCTGAAAAAATTACCACTACCTATTTACATTTTAAGACCCTTTGTTGCAGTCTCCATAAATCATCATACAATGTTCAATATACATGAATTTTTCGCATTTTACACAACAAAATTGTAATAGTATTTTTTCATGATCTCCTGACAAGAGGAACAGTACTTCCTCTTCTCAGTTCTTGGTTTTGTTTGTCTTGGGTTTTCGTCTAGACAAGGCATCCTACATCAGATATTTCTTAAATCCTTAGTCGTAATGAACGAGACATGTGAATGTTACTCTCAGACCGTTTTCGCACAGTATGTTTCCGGTGCATCAATTCCGTGCAGAAAAACAATCTTAAAGAAGTTACTTCTCCCAAAATACTTGTTTCAAGTTATTTTGGAGTGAAACTGAAAACTATATTCTATGTTACATAAAAATTAATAAAAAATTGAAAAGTCATTAAAAATTACGTTGTTATGCGCGCTGCATCTATCAGACCCCTGCGGCCCGAATGTGGTAGACATTATTGGCACTGAATCCTAGTGCAAGTGATAAAAGATAGATAGGAGTTCACCGTGTGGATGCGACACCAAAATTATTTTTACTATTCGTCTCAGAGATTCGCGTGCCAAACGAAGGTTTAACCGCTTTTCAGTGCTAATTTTTTAAAAAAAATGATAACCTACTGTCGAAACTGCCGTGCAGGATAAAGAGGAAAACGTAAAGCTTCTATTGGACTACGCGGGCTGAAGAAGACCGGGGTATGAAATATTGCACTGTAATACTCAATACTCACCAATCAGTGATCATCACTTTTAATTATTTATATTGTTGAAAAGTAATTATATTTTTTCAGTCTAAAATCATCTAACCAAAATTAAGCCTTTTTAATTTTTTATCGAAAATTCAACCCCTTTGCGACAATATTAAGTTTTTTTTAAAAAAAATGTTTCATTACTTTTCTCCTTAACTCCATACCACAGAGCATCTTCTCCACACAAACAGGTTTCGACTGATAATATTTTTTCTTTATATCACTGTGATCTAACCTTAAGGTGGTTTTTTTCTCTACTAGGATGAGAATGTTTGTATTAATTGCAGTTAATTGCGGAATTGCATTATGACATATAAAATGTACGAAACGTGTAAAATCAGAACTGCAGGACTCAACAATTTCCTGTAATGTTTAATTAGTTGAAAAAATATAATTGCCATGTTTTTTTTTGCATTGCGAAAAAATTTCATTTCATTGCTTCACCAGTTCATTGGAAATTAATTTGCTACAATGATTGTCTGTGATCAAACTGATTCTGTTACATTAGAAATTGATTTTCAATCCTATTCTTGAATGAATCTAATACATATTAGCTTCAACTTTTGTTTTCGTTCATTTGGATATTTCATCACTTTTTTATATGAATAAAAAATTCTGAGTATAAAAAGTGAGCAACGATACGATTAGAAAAAGCATAATTCGATTTATGATGATAATTATCATTGTATTATATTTTTAACACTTCCTACAAGGAGTTAATTGTAATTGTGAGAATTTTTTTTTTCCTTATAATTAGGGGACTGACGACGTTTGGAACCAATTTTTTGACAAAGTGTATAAACTTATAGTTATTTTTATGTATTTACTGTGAGTTTTGAATCAGAATATACAGTAAAATACTTTTAATGTGAAAACTCCTAAGACGAAATATCGGTTAACACGAAATACAACTGTTTTAACAAACTATTTTCATGCATTTCTTATCTCGGGGACACAACACGATTCAATTGAGAAAAATCGGTCAAAAAATCAAAAGTAATTTTCTCAGCCTAAATAATTCTTTAAATAATTTTCTATAACCTCACAAAATTTTAAGGCTCTAAACTTAAAAAAAAACGCAGAATTATGATAGCGTTTGAATTCGTTTTTATTCACATCCCTATGGCAAATCGCAACTTTAAACTTTTTATCTCAGAGAAAGATAAAATAACTAATTTGTCTTCAATTAAAATACTAAGCTTTTTTTTTATTGTGCCTAATTCTTTGAATTATTTTGACTATTGCTAATAGTACATGTAACAAAAGTTGATTTGCATTTTTGAATCGCAAAGCAATACTTAGTTTTTTAATAAAATAATTGAACTCAGAATTTATATATTTCTTAAGGAATTTTCCTTAAGCATTTATAAATAGAAATATTGTAGGAATACCAATCATGTTATCACAAAACCCATACCACTATTTGCTATACATAGTTTGACAAACATGTAAATCAAATTTCGTGCATGTACGTAAATTTTTGTAGGAGGAGTACCATTTTAAAATCATTTCACAAATTTTGAGTGTTTTCCTTAAAAAATTAAATGGCCAGCTCTTTATAAAATTTTGAGCACAAAATTGGTTTTACATAGTATACACATATAGGAGGCAACCAAAATTTTTTTAAAAATCCTTAAATTAGAATTTTTTGCTTAAATCGTACCATGTCCTCTTAACACGGAAAGAATTCCCTTTTGGGAATGAACAAAATACGGAAAACACCAGTTGAATCTTTCTGTCCTATAGTATCATCGTTCCAATTCGTTGCAGTAGATGATAATAATGTGTGTACAACTCCAATTATGGAAGAAATAAGAACATCATTATGGAGTTTTCATTCGGAAGACATTATGGAGTTTTATAAAATCTCAAAAAATATCATTGATGCAGATTCTGACGATGAAAATGAAATTAATATGTAGCTCCTATTCCCACGTCAACCGAAATGAGGAACATCATGAAAAGTATGTTCAGATATTTAGACGCCCATTCTAATAGTGAAATGAATGACAAAATGGACATGAAGCTATTTGTTAACAGTTTGATGCTAAAAAAAGACAATGCAAAAAAAAATATCATATTATTTTTCCAAAAACTCAATAAAAATGTTTTGTTTTTCAAAAAACCTTGAAAATTTTGTATCACATTTCATTAATGTCTTGTGAATGTTTTTGCTTCATTTATAATTATTAAATACAAACATCTGTGCATATTTATTTGAATAAAATGTACTCTAATAAACTTAATTTCCTCAAAATAGTTTTTTTTTTAAAATATGTTAAAGATTTTCACTGTACATACAAAGTTGTTTTAAGAATATTATTACACGAAAAAATATTTAAATGCAACTTTTTGCTAAAAAAAAAGTGGATAAAAATAAGTTATTTACAAAACATTCTCCCTTCGAGAAAAATGCTTCTAAGATAATATTTTGCTTTTATGTAGCTGTTCATAGGCTAAATTAGGAATTTTTAATTACATAATTTAGAAGTGAATTTATTCATATTTTAATGTAAAAGAGCAGATAAATTTTAACAAAAGAACAGCAATTATTACTTTGATCGTATATCTGAAAATAATGCGAATGTTTCAAAAATCTTAGTTAAGCATCTGCACAGAGAAGTCCTTTGTATGATTACCCAAAATATTATTATAGAAACATTCTTCACTAGAGAAAAATGTTTCGAAACTATGTCACACATCTTCTTTTGACAAAAAGTTGCATTTGAATAACTGTTTTATGTGTAATATTCATCAAACAATTACATATGTGCACTCTAATTCACCTAACCCTAAATATCAAAACAATGCTCATTTTCGCTCTTTTTCAAAATTACGCTTCTGAACGTCAATTAGTATAAATCTAAGTGCTGTGTTTTAAATAATTAATTACAATTAGCATTATTAAAATATCTGTGATTACGATCATAGCATTTAATTTATTTTTATCACATATATTCATATATTCCCTTAAGTATGTTTTAATACTTAATTAATTATTCTGCATGTGTTTACATCATCATATTAATTTTTATACCTTTTCTTCCCCGAAGGGAGAAACCAAACTTCAGAGCCCTGGAAAAGAGAATACTGGACAGCATAATTGGTCCGGGACGCTATGACAGCCGGATCCGGCCTCTTGGAATAAACAATGCAACAAGTAAGATTGTCATTACATTAATCATAATTTACACCAGTTCCGGCTTTAGCCCAAACTAAAATGAGAAATGCCCTTTTGATGAAGTACATAATGCATGTGGGATAAGCATAAATGTCCGGGGGGGGGGCTGTTTGTACAAAAGTCGTTTGTTATAATTACACTGTTGTGTCCAATTGTGAGTGATTTCGGGGTGTTCACAAACTCGCTGAAAGTATAACATTGAGGAACTTTGGTAGGGGTGTTTATTTGAACCACTGAACTATCGGCCTATTTCTACTCGGTACATGCCTTGAAATCCCTATTTGGGACAGGCGTTAAGGGTTTTTATTTGTATTATTTGTTGTTTGCCCCTTTTCGGAGGTTACTACAAACTAGGGGGTCACTACAAACCCCCTTACTAGCAATGAAAGTTGTCTTTTGAATTGATGGACTTTCTGAGCGATAATTAGAGAAGACTGTTTTTGCAATGGGACCATTGAGATAAATAAGGGTAGTGTGATATTTATTAATTTAAATATTTAGTTAATTTGCATCACGGCTATAATTTACAGTACATACACTGAAGTTATGAAACATATTGTTTTGATCACTAGAGTCAAAATTATGTTGTTTGTGAGGGAGGAGATTGCATCCGTTCTCAGCGAAGTTTTCAAACCGTCATCTTTCTCTGCTCTCTCTAGGGCCTTCGAAATGGTAGCGGTTGGCCTCTTTATCCTCCAGTTACACCCGGTTCGTGGGTGGAGTAGGGGGCTCCTCGCGGTGTCAAAGGTTGCAGGGCGATGCCCAAAGACAAGACCAAGCAATATTTTAAAGGTTCTGGTGTTCATTGAACTTGGTTATCTTATCCACAAAAAAAGATGAATTTCAGCTGTGTAGCGGGGGAAAGTCTCAGCAGCCAAAACTGCAACTGATATACATCTCCAGTAGGTTTGAGTGTCGTTTAAAAGTTTTTCCGTTGACATTATGGGCCGTCTCATGTTGAGATGGCGAGTCTAGTTGACGCGTACACCATTGTTGTATGTAATCACTTGGTCGCAGGATTTTTCGGGAATATCTTAATTAGATTCTCCATGGAATGAATGCATAATCAATTTGTAGCGTTAGACTGTGGTGCTATTATGGGGTCAACACTGAGAGACTTTTGCAGGGGTGCTAGCTTGAACTACCGAACTACTGACTCACTTCTACTTTCAGCCCAGGGTTGGCCTTCTCAAGAAGCCTCTTCCAGGCTAGCCTTCTTCCTGCTAATGTTATCCAATTCTTAGTTCTCAAAACTAAGGAACTTTTTCTAGGCTATCAATCCATATAAGATTTGGCATGCAATTTTTTGTGTGCCAATTGGTTGGGCATTGAAGAATTTTTTAGTGGTGCGGTCTTCGTCTATTCTGACAATGTGACCTGCCCATTTAATTCGTTGTATTTTGATGAAGCTAACGATGTCAGATTCTTTATATGATTGATAGAACTCAAAATTTGCTCTTCTTCCCACGTTCCATTTTCCTAAATTAGTTCTACATATGTATATGAACAAATATAAATTTTTCTCATATAAAAACTATTTTGAGTCTGCAAGAAAAATTGCTTAGCAACTGAAAGTTCTGAGTCAAGTCGAATTGAAAGTCGCAAATTATACCCCTGATATTGCGATATGAAGTAGAGCGTCGAAGGGACAAGGTTTTTTGCAACAAATTATTTATATTTTTTCTTAACTTTATTAAAGGAGTATTTATATTTCATGTAGTTTTTATTTTAATAAATATGTTTAAAAATACATGATGTTACAATTTGTTACTGATACTGACGGAAAAGTGTTATATTTTGTGTTGTTTATTTTTTATGTTGATAAATATGTTTAAACGATGCCAAATTAATATATTTAAAAAATTCTGTATCTGTATTCTTGACTTCTATTCCCTGACTTGGACAGACTAAAATATTTCCTTCTATATGGCAATTGAATTATTTTGGGACTGGTTTGGCACACCATAGCTACACTCTTAATTAAGCATAGCATTGGTGCAAAATTCCAAATAGTTAAAGCTTTCTAAAATCAAACACTTCTTGTAATTAAATCACTGTTGTTTTTTGCGTACATAAAAATAATCTAAAAAATGTGTGAAATTATACAAAATATTATGGGGGGGGGGGATTATGGCTAAAAAGCATGTACCAATACGTTAAGCATGAAAGAAATAATTAGAATGCAAGAAAATTTAATTTTAATAGAAGAAGAAACAACATTATTTAAATTTATATGGAAAAAAAACCACGTACGATGAAAATATTGAAGAGTACTTGAGAGATAATGAAGTCACATTATTTGCTGTAATAATTAGAATCTTTTTCTAAAAGTATGAAAGGAAAATTGAAAGGTTTATCGCTTTAAGGGACGTATTTAAATTAGAAAATAAATTATTTAATTAACACACACATTAAAAAAGAATTTTTTTGCCACTGAAAAAGATATTTAGAATCTAAAGGAAAGGAAAGTGAAACTTGGTTTCTAAGAAAAAATAATCGAAAAATTACTTTTTTTTTTTTAACATCTATTTTGATTTTTATGAAACATTTTTGAATTTTTTTTTTTGGTGGATTAATTGAGTAAATAAAAAAAGAAGTATTCACTTTTCTACTCAAAAAAATATTCATGCATAAATTTACGAAGCAATTACTTATTCCATCATTAGAAAAACATATTTTTAATAACTTCACAATTTTTTTTCATACAAATTTATGTCAGTTTTCTCCTTACCTGCATTAAGTTCAGCCCCGGGGCGCTCTCAATATCAGATTTCACATAAACATGTTCTTAATTATAAATTAAAAGTTCCACGAAGCAATTATCTCAAAAACAAGTATGTGAATTATTTAGCAGATGATTGCATTTTAATTACTATCATAAAATAATTAAATTTTAATAGCTAAGAATTAACTTCTAGTGCACGAAAGAAATTAAATTACTAATAATCGTTTTTCTGATCAGCTTATTATATAATGCGTGAAAAGGGAACTTCTGAAATAATTTTTATAGCCTTCCTCAAAATTAGTTGTAGAATTTAATCACTACATATATAACATATATATCTTAGTTTTTAGTCGAGAAGGTTTCTAAATTAGTAATTTACATTCACTTTGTTGTTTTTTCAAGTATTTTAGTCCTTATCAGCAAGTTTACTCTTTAAATTTCTTAATTTATTTATAATAGAACGTCGTATATTCGAATCAATTGGGACCGGACGCCGTTCGGATATACGATTGTTCGGATAACCGAAAACCGAATGTGATCCATGCAATATATGAAACCGGACACTGCGAATATTGAAAATCATAACAGGCTCGAAAAGTGTTTGAAGAAAAGGCAAAATATGTGCAAAACGTTGCAATTTTACCTTTATTGGAAAAAATAATCTCTTATCTTTCGCTTTACCATTGTACACCTTCGTGTTTTCGTTGCAAGGTCTCTGATTCTCTTGAGCAGCAGTAGTTGAGTAAGACAGCACTCTGATTGTTGTTCGTACCACTCCACAGCTGTCTCTAACGCAGAAACGCGTCAGCATTTGATGCACCCTTGCGACTTTCGTTGTTGTTATCCTCGTCTTCATTCGTTTCATCGTCAACAGAGTCAGATTCTTCTTACACAGAGTCAAAATCTCGTTATCATTTAGCATCTGAAATCCATTGTCTTCTGTATCGCATGCCATCTAGGTTTCTACATCAACAAAGCTCAACAAAAGAGCACGTATACACCCCCTAACTTGGAAACAAACTGACCTAATATTCCACGCAGATGTTTACCAAATCACACAACTGAAATTTCCCAAATATCTCTCACCTTGGGTTTTCCCGTCACTTTTTGCCCTCTCGCGAAACAACTGTTAAGCATTGCTCTGTTCGAAAACGTATCCGAACTTAGGTTTGGATATTTGATGCTCCGGATAATAAACGTTCGGATAAACGGTGTTCTACTGCATAAAATTATATACAAAAAGTTACACTTACCTTGTTAAAAAAACTCTTATCTCTTAAAAAAACTTTCATAAAGTATTAAAATCAACGAATGGCACAATAAATAGTGTATGTTATATTACAAGTATTCAATAATAAATACGTGGTGTGTCCGGAAACTAAGTACCATTTCGTTCTACCGCAACCACAGTGGTAGTATCGAAGTTCAACCCTTACACACATGTGTCTCTGGTTGATTGTCAGTACAGTGATGCCAATTACAGTCAAATTGTACTTCTTTTGTACATGTCAGTTAGTATTCAAATTGCTTTAAACGATTCCCGATCCCGCCAACTCTCAAATGGGTTTGTAATCCGTTTTTTGAGCGAAGCTTTAAACCTTTAAAACCCATTTCCCACTATTATGCAATTTTCTGTGGATAAGACATTCTTATCCTTTTAACTATTCTATGCTTGATGGTACACATATTGTACGACCAATTCTTATTCATTTATTGTGTTGGGGAACATAAAACGTTCCACTTGTTTGAATGCCTCAGAAATTGATGGTAGATGGTACATTCATTCTCTGTACCACCACAGAGGTCAATACAGTTTCCAACAAATGTCAGAAGCTAATTGTGTGCAAAGGATTTATGCAGTTGTTCATTCTTTGATCAGCTGTAAGTCTGTTGAGTGGTATTTTTTGGAAGTGACTGTGTCGTGTATTTTTAAGTGTAAATGAAATTGTGTGATTCTTATGATATTTGATACAAATTAGGTAAGTATCTATATTATGTAACTATAAATAAACCAATATTACACTAATTAGTACTTCACACGTGCATTGCTATTATGAGAGTCCAAAAGAAGTACCCCCCCCCCCGCTATTGAAAGTCATCTTCTTTACAAATACAAAAGCATTCCGCTTATTTTTTCGCAATAATGGACATGTTTATTGTGCCAGATAGATTTTCTGTAGGTTACATTTCTTAAAATAATAATAATATTTATTAAATAATAGTACATACAAAATTATACAAATGTCCTGGATGAGCTATATCTCGTATTCAAGAAAAAATAAATACAGCTAATACACTTTTCATATATGTTGACTAAATAAAACTAGGTAAAACAAAATATGTGTATAGAATATAATATTTAAATTTAAAACTAACATTAGGTAAATTAAAAGTAAACTAAAATTTAGCCTACAACATGAGATTAAGGAAAATTGAAAATGTTTTAATATATAGGATGAATAGCAGCATAAGATGAAGAAATGTATTTATTTATTTTAGAACTGTAAATAACTAGCTTAAGAGCTACCATTGTTCTTAGGGAGGAAAAATCATGCTTCCAGAATTATCATGCTCCTTGAAGAGGGGTGATATAAAATATGTACCACCTATATATATGTAGATTTTGTTCGATAATTATAGGTTTGTGAGGTCTATCTAAAGTATATTTGCAATTACTTCCCTCTAATGCATTAATATTGTCGAAAATTCAGCGCATGAAAGAGTTAAGATCCGAAATATCGTCATCTTTAAATATTATATTATTTGGTTATTATCACAATACTGATTCGAATGACATTGGAAGAATTTTTTTTTTAAATTTTTGCTTCCCACCTGAAATGTGGAATGTTCCAACACGAACGTATGGACTGGGTCTTACAGAGTTAAGCAACTTGAAATTCATCGTCAACTTATAGGGATTTATGGTGAAAGTAATAAATGATGAAATGGTAAGAAAGAGGGTTCAACAATTAAATGATCGGTGAACCAATGTTCCTGACGAAGCACGGAGTTGGCGGCATTCTGTTCTTAATGATGGTTTGAGTGAAAAAGTGAATGGGAAAATTCCTGAAAAGAGACGGTTCACAATAAAACTGCTCTGTGGTGAGTTTCCACAAAGAACTGTTCATCAGTAGCTCTCTTCACAGGCAACATCTTTTTTGAAGAAGGAATAGACAAGTTGGTTTCTCGATGTGATAAATGTCTGAACAATGGTGGGAACTATGTAGAAAAATAGTTTCCAACGTGTTCTTTCATGTAAACATAATTTTGTTTTGTACAATTAATGTAAAAAAAAAATTTAGGTCAATTCCTACTTAGATAAAAAAAATATATATTATTTTAGTTACTTTTTTACAAAAAGTTACAATTAATATCAATATGTATATACATATGACAGAATCACAACATTAAGTGGCAATTAATTTTATTAATTATCTTTAAAGTATCGTATTGTCATCCAAAACAATCGTGTGTATAAAATTTCAGTTCAATTGTTCAGCTTCGAAACGTGAGGAAAAAAATCTTGTAAAGTTTGACCCAAGTCGCTAAAAATGAAGCCAACGTGGCTGTATCTGTAATTCTTTAAATAATTAATTTCAGCCAATTGATTTTAATTAATTATAATTAAATTACCGTATTGTTACCCAAAACAATAGTGTATAGAAAATTTCAGAAAAATTGAGTGCTTTAATATGTGAGAAAAAGAACATTTTTAAGTTTTGACCCAAGTCGCCAAAATGGTCGCTAAGTCGCCAAAAATGATACCAATGTCGCTGTATTTGAAATTTTTTGAATAACTAATTTTAATCAATTAATTTTTATAAATAAAATAAAATTACTGTATTGTCATCTAAAATAATCGTGTATGTAAAATTTCAACTCAATGGGTGCTTTAAAATGCATTTTATCAATGATTGAAAGTTTGAACAATATAAAATATATATATATATATATATACAGGGTGTCCAGCCTTAATGTGACCCAATAGTTAATTCCCGAACCGTTCGAATTAGATATGCACTTCCAATTTAAGAAATGTTTTAAAAAAGGCACGGAACGTTTTTACGTGCTTTTCGAACCAAAAGACCCATTTACAAAAAAATTACAAAAATTAAATTTTTACACGGTCCCCAGGTCCTATCACTTATATTTAGGAAAAGATGCAGTACACAAAAACAAAGTAAACACAAAAAATTTCATTTTATTAAGATAAAAACTGGCCGAGTTATGCCTACATAAATTTGAAGCACCCGAGTTGCTCAGAAAAGGGGGTTTTATATAAGTTGAGTTTAGAGCACAGTAAACAGTAATTCACTATCTATAGAAAGAGAAGAAAAAAAGACATCATAGAAAAATTAAAACATCGTAGTAAACATCATAGATTGACAATTTGTATTGCTGTATGGTAAACAAAAAAGATTAAATTAAAGAAATACAACTTTGATCCGAAAAGATTAAAACAACTTGTTTTAACAAATAGCAGCAAAATAATACAGGATTTGCCGTTCAAATTATAGCATAATGTGGAATGATGCGCCAATCATGAATCAGGGGTTTTATTATATTAGAATGACCAAATTAACTTAAATAATGGTGAAGGCACGAGACAGGGAATACGTCTATTGCAACTCCCAGTTTTATACAAGCGCTTAACAGCACGGACAATTGTGCAATAAGATGGATGTCTTCGAGTGGGAAGTTTAATGGCATAAAGTCTTGCTACCTCTCTCTTATTTCGATTACACTGCCCATAAAACAGTACCATTCCGCAGTTTCTTCATTTGTATACATCTCGTTCTCCCCTACTAGAATTCGTAATATTAGAATACGACAGTGTGCAATTGCAATCGACTACACAACAGATTTTTAACGTTCGTCATGATCAGCAAAAACGCAGCAAATCGGATTGAAGCCGTAGCATATAAGTCTATTTTTTGGAACTCCTTTTAAAATGTTTTCTTCGTCCAAAGTATTTTATTTTTTCTACGTTTTACACGTACACAGAATAAATTTTATTTCTTAAGTACTCAATTATTGTATTATTAACGTATGCTTTTAAATTTAAAAACGATTTACATAAGAGTGACGTGCAAGAGCGAAAGTTTTCTAGCAGAGTTCCAACTAATTTCACTTTGGAGACGGCCCCTTACTAGCTTCTTGAAAATAGCCGAGAAAATGCATATAAAGTACGATTTTCAAAGTTCCATAACTCGGCCAGTTTTTATCGTAATAAAATGAAACTTTTTGTGTTTACTTTGTTTTTGTGTACTGCATCTTTTTCTAAATATAAGTGATAGGACCTGGGGACCGTATAAAAATTAATTTTTGTAATTTTTTTCTAAATGGATTTTTTGGTTCGAAAAGCACTTAAAAACAATCCTTACCTGTTTTAAAACATTTTTTCAATTGGAAGTGCATATCTAAACCGAATGGTTCGGGAATTAGCTATTGGGTCACATTAAGGCTGGACACCCTGTTTATATATATATACATAAATATAGAAAGAGAGTGAACTAATCGTAGGAATTGAAAATAAAGGTTTTTAATGCGAGTTTTTCCTAAACGGTACTTAGTTTCCGGACACGTCTCATATTATATGCTACTTATTCACAAGATTACTTGATGAAACGCAACATTAAATTTGATTTTTTTTTCTACATAGCTTAAGCAGCATCATTATTCGAATAAAATATTCGTGTCAGACTAAATGTAAAAAAACTTAAGTTGAAAAGCAAGCTGTTTTATAAATCAAGAAAAAGAAGTTCTATAATATTTAACCTCTCTACACTTTTTCTAGATTCTTCTAGACCTTTTGGCTTTTAAAAATAAGCATTAGTTCGAAAATTCTATGAAACAAAATAAATACACATAATATTTAAGCGAGTAGTGAACACATATTTATTTTATTTAAATAGATTAAAAATATATTTCAAATTGTTCTCATTCGTAATAAGAATCTGTAGTGAAATTCAATTTTAAACGCTTAGCCAAGTTACCTGTGCCGTTTGAGAACGCGTAATGATGTGTATAATAGAAATCAAGTCAGTGTAATGGAAATCAATGGGACCACCCGCCAGTCACAGAGTAAATATCGCTGTTAAAAAATCGGATCAAAAGGATAGGTTCATTTTTTATAAAATTGCCAATTTTATTATTAATACTTATTGTATGAGAATTTAGGTATGTGTCTAGTGTAATTTAACTTGGTCGCGGGTTTATGAGGCCAATGGTACTTCTCCGATCGTAAGTTTTATGGATATCTATTAATTTTAGTGACCGTCAAAATTCCTGGACAAAGAGACCTAAATACCTCTGATTTACTTTCTTCTTGACAGACAAAATATTTTCTACCTGTCTTGACACTAAGGAAGATCTGGAGTAGGTGCTGTAGGGTTGATTACAGTTCTTTTACCAGAAAGCATCCTTGACTTTCCCACCCTCAATAAAATAATTATTCTTTAGGCAGTATATCATTGGACTATTACTCTAATGCCGGAACATGGTTATAACCTTGAACAATTGCCACATTTACACCACTCGTAGCTTCGGGCCAACAGCTATCAATGGGCTCAGCACCTAGTTGGCGTCACACATTTGTCCCATGGCTGACCATACTGAAAGAACCCTATTATAAATTAACTTTCCAACTTTTGCCTTTGCCCCTTTTAGGCTAACATCTAAAAAACATTATCATTGCACAAAAACAAATTAGCTATGCGAACTTATACACTGTTTCAGTCGGTGCATACGAGGACTCATGAGTTCAACTTAAATTTTTTTAAATTTTTATTTATGTATTTTACTTCTCTGCATGGCCTCTAAATATTCTTAACATCTTAAAATTTGAGAACACATTTTGTTTTTCTTCAAAAATTACAATTTAAATAGTCAATGGTCAATGTTCGGGGCCATAGCGGAAATCTCGGCAATGATAGAGCGGACCAGTTAGCAAAAGAGGCAACTTGCTAAGATATAAGCCTTTCGATGTCTGTGCCGCTGTCCCACTGGAAGCATTTAGCTTGGAAAAGAACTGTTTCTGCCTGGAACACTGAATTCCTAGCCTCGCCTAAAGCTTTGTGAACTAAAAAGTTTCTTCCAACCATTTATCAACGGCTAAAATGTAAGAAATTTGTTACTGATTTTAAGTTCTCCCAGATTCTAACAGGACATGGAAATTTTAAGAGTTATTTGTCTAGGTTTAATTTAATTGGGAGTGATATTTGTTCTTGCGGTCAGGTTGCTGAAACTGCAGAAGACGTACTGTTGTATTGTAACCTATATTTTTGTAAAAGATAACATTTTAAAAAGGAGTTGAAACGTTTAGGTATTTCCTGGCCACCTGTTATGTGTTTGTTGGTCAATTGTACTGAGTCTAATGTCTTAAGAAAATTTGTTTACTGTATAGATTTTTAAACATTTATTGGTAATACCCCTTATTTATATTCGTGTATTTCCTCTCTTCCTTTTTATTTTATTGATGTATTTTTAATTTGTTTAAATTATATAATTGTGTAACCACTTACATCTGTAAGCCTCATGTTATGCAATGTAGAGCATGAGGAGTTTTGGAAATAAATTGATTAAAAAAATAAATAAAAATTAAAAAATGGTCACTACTTTAATATGCACCTTTCCAAATTTTGTGACTTTAATGTTAATGGCAAGCAATTAATCCTTTCTGAAGGTCAAACTGTATGCTCATAAAATCAACTGGTCTTCTAATTTTTTTCCAACTTGTTCCAAGTAAAGCTTCGTTCGCTTTATTTTGTATCTTCATTGATTTAAATTTGTAATTTGTTTCGTAATGTTTTTCATTTTCTATTTTTGTAACTTCATTGCATTGATTTTGTTTTGTAATTGTTTTATTTTGTAATGTATTTTAGTCTTTGTAACTTATTTGATTTTGTAATTTCATTATTTCAATTACTTTGTTTTGTTACTTGCTTTTCATTTTATTTATCTTATTTTGCTTGTTTTACTTACTTCTGTAAGCCCCGTGTGATACTTGTGGTGAACGGGAATTATTTATCTGTCTTCAATAAAAAAAAATGGTCATTATATACTTTTTACGCATGATGAGTATACTCGACACGACACAAAATCCTGTGATTTCTCCTTGATGACTATTCCCGATAATCACAATTAACTGGTCTATAATCTATTTGTTTCAACTAATTATTTTCATGTCGTTTATAACACCAGTCTTCTAACTATATTCTCTTTGCCATAACTATTCTTGAATAATTCTTCTAACCACACACAAACAATCGACTTCAAATTTAAACCCCATTATACCTTTCTTCTAAAACAAGAATTCAATTTGCTCTTTCTCCGTTGTTGTTCAATCTTAATCAAAAACGCTCCGAAATAAAAATGCCCGGACATCCTAAACAAACAAGCCAACTGAAACACTATCGTTAACAAATAAACAGAATCTTAAAGAGAAAAGAAAAAAACTAAACTACAGAAAGTATTCACCAGCAGACCAGATCTTGGCAAGAATTCGGACAATAATAAATCGCGCAAATAAAAGCGTAATAACAAGCTCTGAAAAGCATCAAGCATCTTTTGTTGTTGTTGTTCTTTTCTGAAAGAAACAAGGGGCGTAGAGACACAAGACAGTCACGTATTTATTTTTCCCTCATCTGAAAAGATCTCTTTTTTGTGGCCGATGCGAGAGTGAATGAAAATGTTGAGGCGCCGCGAGCTGTTTTTTCTTCTGTAGACAATCAATGCGAATTCGGTAATGTCCTGCGAAGCTCTGGGATACGATCACAATCCCCAATTCATCATGATCTGCGGGGGAAAATCGTCGTGTTTCCTTTATATCGCCTTAGATCGCTACTTTGTAATCATCATCTCTTTTAGTCTTTCAAGGAGTCTAATGGATTTCGTTTTCGTTCGCTTAGTTTTGTCTTGTTTTTTGTATCAGTGTCTGTACCATATGGTGCAGATGAAAAGTGAAATACGGTCGACTATCGCTAATTCAAACTTTCGATAATACGAACCTCTCGCTAATTCGAAGTATATGCTCAGCCCTTAGAAAAACTCTCGATATTTAGAACTAAAACAATACATTTTGGTATACTTAATATTTCGAAGTAAAATCTGTGGCCGGTCAGAATACAACACGCGACAATTCGAAGTGATCTAATAAAACTCACGACAATCCAAACACTTACTATCATGTAGGTTCCAATAGCAAACAGGTTGGAAATTACATGTTTTGTGTGTTATATTGTCTTTGTTTGTCTCTCCTGTAACGTAGCCCCTTTGATGACCAACGGAGTTGACTCTGATAACTGACAGAAACTAAGTTGTACTAAGCAACTTTTTACTTCCAAATCCTGTTGATGCGGACGTTTTTCAAGCTTCATTTATTCTAGAAAAATCTATTGACAAAGTTAGATTGCATACCATAAAACAAAAACAAACAAAAAAAAGATAACAGATTTTTTTTTCGTCAAAAAAATTAATTATGTAAGTATGTATTTTTATATAATAGTTGTTTTAATACTCAAGTGTATTTCCGATTTAATACTTCCCTAACTTAAATCAAACAAAACAGGATAGGAAATGTACATTACTAATTATGAAAGCATTCACCTGGCTAAAAGGATTATCAATGTACGAATATAATCTATTTCACTTACTCTCGGAACACTTTGGACTTTAACGTTATAATTCACCGTAATTCTCTTATATGTTGTACGACCTCTGTCGTTATCACTAAACTAAATCTTATAACCTATTCACAAATTATCAATAATTGACCATCCAGAAACTACTCGTTTTCTAGCTCTCGACTAACTTTGCGTACCTAAATGTCAACACTTGAATATAACAACTCATTTCCATAGCTCGAGTCTTCTTCTATGGGAGAAAGTTTTCAATAGTACTTACAGTTGAAAAGAAATAAATTTACCCCAAGATGATTAGTTAAAGATTAACGAATAGATTTTTTACAGCATTGAGGTACAAATTTAAAAAATAACACATTAACGGAAACATAAAACGTCCATTAGCAGCATACTTAACAAATGATTCAGTAGAGAAAATGCCGCCCATATATTCCAAACAAAAATTACTTGTATCAGTGAATTCTACCTCCGTCAAAGTTTGTCCCATCATTTTACAATCACCCTGTATATTCCTGAAATTAGAGTACTTTTTACTATTAATACTTTCAGAAACTTTTAGCATTTGTTTCGAAGAATTAAATCAAAAGAATGAAGAAAGTTATTGGGAAAAAAATTAAGTAGACGCTTCAAAAATCTTATTTTAATAGAAGTTTTGTACACAGTAATTTTTTATCCTTTGCTGATTCATAAATTTTGATACGATCAATAAACCCCGTTTAAGTGATACAAATTGACCTGGCTCAACCTGACTGATGAAATCGTCAAGGACGATACACCTTCAGAGGTATTGAAATGTATTGCCTTGGAAACAATTAAGATATTTGACTACCCTAAAAATGTGAATATTGCCAAAAATTGACAAACTTTTTTTTATGATTTTATTTTACAGGCTATCTTATTATCTCTATAAAATACCAAGTTTTTTTTCTGTTCAATAGAACAAGAACTACAAGTGTTTTAGTAAACGCAAATGCCATTACTTTAAGCGGGATGTCATATCATTTAAGTGGTGGTGGTAGCCAAGTGGTCAATGTCACGGAGTGGTGTGTTATGATTTCTAGCCCAGTGCTGTTAAAAACACTGTGTGTAGTGGAGAAGACGCATAATAAATCTTTCGAGGTTCAAAGTCCTCCCGTTGGCATGACAAGGTTGTTCGAAGAGGAGATACCAGCTCAAGTGTCATCCTCGTCACTTGACCGAGGTTCAAAATTACGAGGTCCGTTGAGAATAGCCTTCATGTTTTCCTTTTAATGTGACATTTTAACTCTGACTCACTCCTCAACAATTAAAATTGTATCATAAATATAATAACAAGCAATCCAAATATACAATTTCTCTATCGACTTTTTTTAAATAATATATATATACTTTTTATACATGTTATATCTTTTTATGAAACAATTGAATTTCCAGTTTTCAAAAAACAGAATAAAATTTTTAAGAAAACGATAAAAACGATTTTCCTTAAAATTGGACATTTATGTCATACCTAGTGTGTGTGCGTATGATTGATTTCTTTATTATAATTTATATTTAAAATATGCTATATTAGGGTTATGCAATAAAAAAATAAATTTTTTGTCCCCATCCTTTAACTTGAACAATGTTTTTCAGATTGTTGGCATTATTTAAACATAATTAGTTATTAAGGAAATACTTATTTAAAAAATAATGATTTACATGCGTTTTTTTCCAAAGATCACGATAATTAGTGTTTAGTTTTTATAATTATTTTAATTACCACTTTTAAAGTACCCCCTTTGAAGTTCATTATAAAATATTATACTTATCCAGACAGGTAATACTTATTTTTTATTTTTTTGCTTAAATTTATTTCCCTTTAAAAAGCAAACATTTTTACTCAATTAAAATTTAACTTAAAATATTTAAGAGCTTTTTTTCTAAAAAAAGGAATATTTTACTAAAATAATCCTTGTAATTAAGTTTTTTTTCCATTAATATTGATATGGATAAAGTTTTCTCGGATAGACATTGTCCAAAACTCTATTTAAGATTTTAATCATAATATGAAGTGCAAATGCTTTTGTTTTATAAACTAAAAAAATGACTATAAATTTCAGGATTCAATTCTTACTCCTTTTAGTACATTTTAAGATTATGAATCTCACTATGAAATTATATTTGTTTGAAACCATTTTAGTTCAAGTATAAGACGCCATTTGATTGCACGATAGTGAATAATGAACGGAAAAGGAAAGAAAAATACTTTTTTAAATGAATTTAAAAGATGAATTAGAATGAATTTAGAAATGAATTTTTAATTATTTAATACTTTTTTTAATGAATATTTTTTTTAGAAATTAAATAATGCTATATCTATATAAGTTTTATTATTTCGAAAAAGAAAAATTTTAAAAAATAAAATGAAGGAATTATTATTAATCTGCAATTTTTACATCTACATTAAGAATGGAATTTGTTGTTTCCGAAGTATACAATAGACGTTCATGTTCTAACTATAACACGAAATTTTTAGAATAAACATGGATTAATGGAATGTAAAGTATTGACAGAAAACATACTTTTCGTAATATGTTTCATGAACTTAAATCTATTTAACACATATTAATTAATATCTTATTAATATATTTACTTCTCTTTGACACCCCTTTATAAGCATCTTTTGTATGTAACGGAATATTTGAACTCAATTTCTACCTACTGTAAAAGGTCAGATTAATTCGAAGTTTGCTCACTTGTCCAGGACCAATACAATAACTTCATAATTTTGGTCCATTGTCCTGATCAGGATCATCAGGATTAACGATTTTCCATTTTCAGATCCCCTCCTGCATCTAGCGACTAATTTCAGATCCCATTTCCAGATTAGGCGACTAAGAGATTAAGTTACAACTTAGTTCGATTGACTATAAAATGGTGTTTTTCGTTTTTTTTTAAACTATTATTTATCTCCTTTGTCATAATTTCAATGATCGTTTGTGATTATGCTTTAACCTTTTATAAAGCCGCGATAAGCATATTTCGCACCAACATCATTAGTTTTTAAATGCTTATGGAGACCATTTTTTCAGTCTATTATTTGTAGTGGTAGCACCTCGTCTAACACGACAACTAACACCTGGATTTTCAGGCCGCAAATCCAAAGATTGACCTGTAAATTTCCTGAATATTAAGGAAACCTTTCCAGATGACGTAAGATTGACCAAAGTTAGTGACCATATGCCAGTTTGCTAAAAAAAAACATATAGACGGTGGCATTTGTGCTCAACTAAAGCACGTGGGAACAAGATACGTTTGTATAACATGTAATTTTCCACTACGTCTTGTTATGTAGATCAGGGTTCGAGTATTTTATGCAATAAGTCTCAAAGAGCAAGACAGTTTTTAGGAGCGAAGGAACTTTTATTGATGAAAAACAATCCGTGAAAATACGGGATATAGCAGCAAAATACTCAAAACAGAAATCCCAGATGGTCTCCCGCCATCTACAACGCTCAAACACAACTCTCAGTGTCTAAAACACAAGCATGTTAAAGATTATTCACAAGCACTCGCTCGTCCTATTCAAAAGCCGAAGTAATCACTAATCGCTGGTTGACCCTTTAACTGTCAAATCAATACCGACTCAGCTTCGGCGCGAGTTGCTCTTATATATTAAAAATCTGCACGGAGTTTTCTCGAAAAATCCGCTTACGTCATAGATCGTAATTTTTGTAGATTTCTCCTGTAATTTTCCGGAAGCATCCATATAGTCTATAGCTCACCAAATATGGTCACCAAAATGTTCGCCAAAAATTATGCCAAATTGGCTCTATCACTAAGATTTCGCCAAGTTTTCAGTGAATCACCATTACAATGTAATGAACGATTTTGTTTGCAAATAATACAATTTTAGCATAAAATAAATACAACACAGAGTAAGTAATATTAAAGTATTATGCACCCAAACATTGACGCACACAGGAGAAGGGGTTGTCCTAGGGGTCCGGTCACCCCCCAAACCCCTTGAGTTTTTTTCGATTGATGATAATCCTATATATATACAAGGGGTGATCAAATGAAAAGGTACGAAACGACACGGTGGGTACAAATATAGACTTTATTCAAAATATACACCATAGGCCTGAGCACAACGATCCCACTGATGAACAAGCCGCAGGATTCCTTGTTCCCAGAATTCCTGTGGCTGTGACGAGACCCAGTCCTTCACAGTGTCCTTGAGTACGTCGTCCGAGTTGAAGCGCTTTCCTTTCAGGTGTTTCTTCAGTGGACCAAACACATGGAAATCGCAGGGTGACATGTCCGGACTGTAGGACGGATGGTCCAACGTCTCCCATTGGAACTTGTCCAGTTCCATTTGTGTGACTCTGGAGACGTGTGGACGCGCGTTATCATGGAGCAGAACCACACCCTCCGCGAGCAGCCCCGGTCTTTTGTTCTTGATGGACCTGCGTAGGCGTCGGAGTGTCTCACAGTACACATCGGAGTTAATGCTTTTTCTGTGCTCGAGTAATTCTGTGCTCGCATCATTTGGACGCCGCTTTTTATAAGAGCCTTTGCTCTCTCCTGCGCATGCGGGCACCCGCGCATGATCCGATCCCAGTCAGAGTCTCCAATGGCATCCCGAGATGTCTCGCTACATTCTCCCTTGGCGGAATATGCAAATATTTAACTGTTTCATTTTTATGTCGTTTCGTACCTTTTCATTTGATCACCCCTTGTATATAACGTAAAATTAAATTAGGTATTTGTAACTAACAATTTATTTTATTAATTAATGATAATCACTAATGTAATAATTTATTTATTACTGTTTTTTATTAACAAAATCGAAAAAATCAGAAGAATCAATTGGTGTTGTCTTGAGGTATGATACGTTGCGGGACTTTCGACCGTGGTCCCCCCTCCCCCTTGAAATATATTTTGTGAGCCACTGCACCCAAATATGAATTATTTACACTATTTTAAACATTTATTACACAAAATTCGTAACAGTATATTGATCACTATTTTCTGAAATTTCACAAAAATTAATGTGAATGAATTCTTAAATTTTTTTTTAATGCAAAATGTATTTAAATTATAGTTCTTTTTGTTTGTGTCAGTATGTGCAAATTATTTTTTATAAATATCATGTAATACAGGATAAAAAGAAATGTAAAACGTAAATTACGGTTCTTTAAATAGCTTTCAGTGAGTGTTGGGAACCATACTTCCCACAAAAAAATGGTCTTAAAAATTAAATTGACTTTAAGGTCAATCAATCTAAATTTAAAAAATACTACTAGAAAAATGGCTCTGTAAAGGGTTAAAAGTGTCATTGTTTAAAGAGAAATAAACGAGTTTTCATAAATTTACTGTGTGTTGCCAATCTAATTTAAATCTGAGATTACATTTCTGCAATTATTTAAAATCTCCCTGCTGATCTGATAAGATTTTATAGGCAATTAGAAGTAATTAATTTTACTCATTATAGATAAGTCTTTTGGTAACAATAAAAAAAACACAAATTAATCAGAAATGGTAAAAAAAATAGATTCATTTTAAAAAATATTCGATTAATATGTATTTGGAATTTTAAATATTTGTAACAGAATGTTCCATTTCTCTCTCAAGTGATTTTTATGTGACAAGTTTAGAATAATATCAAAAATGTTTTGAGGTAAGCAAAAAGCTTCTTAAAAAATGTAATAGAAGAACATGATAATCAAGTGAAAAAAATTGTTACTTGAATTATTTATTAATTATTAGTCTTGAATATTTCAACATAAAAGTTCTTTTTTGTGTGTTTTATGTTCCAACAAAGTTATATTGTCTTAACTTTCATAATAAAGAAGAAAAAAGATATAAGATGTGAGTAACCGGCGATATATTGATCCAAACATTGTCATCTTGTTTAAGATCATCCTCATAAAAACACAAAAAACTTCGTTTTTATACCACCCTAAGACTTACTTAATGCTGGTGTGAAAAATATGACAACGCACACGATCACAAAGAGCTGTCGCTAACAGAAAATAAGCAAAGGCCTTTTTAAAAAAAGTGTTCTTTCAAAAAGGATCCAAGGATATTACGATGAAACATGAATTTCTCAGAATTAGCTAATTAAAAAAATAATTAGACAAAAATTTACAGCATGCCGAGATAAATAATATATTATTTTCTAAAACATTACCTTGAGGCAAAACGAGTTTTATTTTAGAATTTTTTTTCACAATACCTTGTTTTTAATAACCTACTGGGTATTTCTTTTTATATATAGTATATTTAGTGGTACTCTCTTCGTCAAATTTGGATGGTTCAATTAAATGTAATGGCTTACGAATTTTTTTTCCTGTTTAGATCCAAAATTAATACTTGCGATGCAAAAATTAATTATTCAGTTTCTGTTATCATTTTTTCAATGATTTTACAAGAAACTGTAGAATGTAAAACAGAATACTAATTAATATCTCACTTAATTAGTTCCAACTCAAACGAGCTAAAAAAAATTTCAATGTTATGTATATATTTTCTATTGTGATATAACGACATTAAATCTCAAGAATGTAGCTTTTACACGATTTTAGTTGTAAAATCTCAAGATAAAATTTCTGAGATAACAAAAATGAGTATAGTAAAAATTCTCCTTTACTCTTTTATGTGTCATCAAAAAAGCGCTTAAAAAATTTTATTAGTGTTTATTGATGATTTTAGATGTTCAAAAAAATCTTCCCTTGAATACACTTTCCAAAAATACTATTAATTAAAAATATGTTAAAATTACTCTCTTTTCTAAACATGAGCAAATATTTTGTTGATATCAGGACAATAAAAAACCGTATTACGTTGTTGTTGCTGCTTATCCTCCAAAGATCTGACAATTGTTAGATAAGCTCCGGAAGATTGTTGACCGCCAAAAAATCTATAATAATAAGGGAATTCGATGTTAAGTCTCCATTAGCATTCTAGAATGTGATCCGGTGAAGCTGGATAATCACAGCCATTTTTTACAAGTGTGTTGGACTTTCTTCCACTATCAAAGGTGGACATTTAAGGTGGTTACTTGTTAGCTTTGTCCATAAGTTCCCAACGCTTTTGACCTAACGACCCCTTTTATAGTGAATATTTTTCTTGATATCACCCCCTCCCACTCTAGAAAAATAAAAGTGTACATAATATATGGTAAAAACAAGAGTTAAGTTTTAAAAAATATCCTACATTACTAAAAAAACATATTTTTTAATTTAATTTTTTTCTAAAGCCCCAATTTTTTTACTTGCAAATCTGAAATAGCTATTGCCACAAATATATTTAAATGTGTAACATTATATATTTTAGTCATATATAGGGTATTGTTGGAATTGAAATGAATTGAAATCATTTAAAAGAGTGGAATAAAAGTTTTAGCTGACCTGTTATAAAGACAGGCAGGGGTTTTGAGAACACGAATAATTAATAATATATAAACTATTGCTGAAAATAAATATAAATTGACAGTTTCATTCTTTACAGAATCATTCTTTAATTCCTGTTTAACATGTTTAATTATGTTTCTTGGAAAATATACGGAATGAAATGCAGTGGACGAAACATTTTTCCTGCAGCTCACAGACAAAGACAACACGTGCGCTACAGAAATTAAAATGTACTATATCATTCACTTTAATTTAGGTCTGAATGTAATGTAATCTTTAAGCTTTTCATCCACTTCCCGAATTACCGAAATATGTGAATTTCCGTACATGTGATATAGAAATGATTTAAATACGTACAATAAATATAAGGTAAACAATATTAAAGTTTACTTTTGTTTGTACATAATCAGTGTGTTTTTTTAGTCTTCTTTACACTATATTTAGTCTATTTTTTCCAAGCCCTTCTGTGCTATCTCAACGCCCCTTAATTTTCTCTGGGTCTTTTACTGCCCCCCTAAAAGCCTGAAACGCCCATAAGGGGGCGTTATCACCCACGTTGAGAACCTATGGCTTATCCAGAGCAGTTTAGAAACCACGATCATATTTGATATCCAGCAGAGAATCAGGGGATGTCCCTGTGTACCATTGGGGTGTAGATGGAAAACACCATATGAAATTGGGTTTAGATCTTTCATTTGAGTATAGATAAATAAGCAAAGAAGCAGTGGTCGTTTGATTTTCAATACCGTTTTGGGCCAGTATATCAGTGACCTTATTACCACTAATGTTAACATGTGATGGAATCCATTTGAGGTGGATGTCATGGGTCTGAGAGATCTTCCTCAGTTTGAACAGAATAGATACGCTGGTGTCATCACTTGAGCCACGACCAGCCACTAAGATGTTACAGTGCACTGCGGCTGTCCGACAAAATCCATAGTTTCCCATAAAAAAAATCCTAGCATAGTATATCCTGGTTGCAATTTTAAATATTTGAGTTCGAAAATGAAAAAATTTCATTAATTCTTTTTCACTGAACAAATTACAAAAATTTGACATGTTATTGCATAATTAAAGATCTTAAAATAGTCTCATTTATGATAACGGGGAATTTCTAAAGCGTATAAAAATTAATAGTTTTTTTATATATTTAGTGTCAATTAAATTAGACTACACATATTAAACTGTTTCAAAAATGTTATTACATTAAAAAATTATTTATACTTATTTGGAGACAAAAAAATGAAGAAAAAATGACATAGTTTCAAAACATTTTTCTTTTATGGAAAATGATTCTATAGTACTAATTCTTTGTCAATATAAACGCTTCTCTACAGAGCCTGAACTAGGGTTTATGTAGAATTTACAATAATTTCAGAGTTGCTATCAGCCGAAATAATAACCTGGATTTTCTATTAAAATTTTCTCTACTATATTAAGATTTGAATAAGTCCACTTCTCTAAAGTACGAATTTCAGAAACCCTAATTCAGGTTCTATATGGGTCTTAGCTATATACACTCATGTCCATAAATCAAGGATAATGAAGTTCAGGCAAAGAAAGAGACAGAAGCAAAACAAATTTGACTTATTTGTAAAGTCTATTTATTAAACAAAAGGTAAAGAGCAAAAAAGATGCTATATGTTTGACATAATTAATAAAAATTGCGATTTTTACTCCCTGGAGCAAATTTCAAAAAAGAACCTATTTACAAAAAAACAGTATAACATGGCTAGTAGGATGGTTAATACGGAGTATGTCTCCCGGACGATGCAATACAGGCCTTACAATGCCTACGCATGCTGAGTATCAAATTATCAATCTGATCTTGGGGAATATTACACAACTCATCAAGCAATGCCCTCCGAAGTTCCGGTAGACAGGTGGGAGGGGGTTGACGGGCTGCAATTCGTCGACCAAGCATATCCCACACATGCTCTATTGATTCAAGTCCGGTGAGTATGCTGGCCAATCCATACGGGTGATATCTCCGATTGAAGGCATTCGTCTACAATGTTTGCACGGTGAGGACGGGCGTTGTCATCCATAAACAGAAATTCAGCACCCATGGCACCCCGAAACAAACATAATGTTCCAATGACATCCCGATAGATGTGGCCTGTCATCGTTAAACTCTGAACATGCAGGTCAGTTCTGAACCAAGAATAATTCCTCCCCAAACGAGCCATCCTGCACCACCGTAACGGTGTCGTTCAATGGTGTTCTCTTGGTGGTAACGGGTACCTGCGCTCTCCATATGAAAGTCCGTCGAGAATCAGACTGCAAACTAAACCTGGACTCGTCGGAAAACATCACACAAGACCACTGTTGTGATGTCCACAATGCATGCTCTCTACTCCAGATTAATCGCAGGTGACAGTGAGTTGTGGTAAGGGGAACACATCTTACAGGCCTACCAGCATATAGACCAATGTGCCCTTAGCGTCTGTACACGGTCTGCTTTGAAACTGTCGTACCGGTAACTGAAGAGAGCTGACGAGACAGGTCTGATGCTGTGCTTCGTCTGTTTCTTTTGGCAGTAACTGCCAAATACCGGTCCTCAATCAGCGTTGTAACTCGGGGGTGACCTGTGCTGTAACATCTACTCACATTACCAACATCTTGGAATCGTTGCCAAAGCCTGGAGATGACACTCTGGGCGATTCCAAGTTCCTCGGATATTTCTAGCTGGGTACGTCCTCATTCCAGTCGTCCGATAATTCTACCACGTAAAAAATCATCCAAATGCTTCCTTTGTGCCATAACTATGCGATTATTGCACTGAAAGACTTTTAAAGCGCTTGTGAACAATTTTACTTCTTTGCCACCATTCCTTATGTACCCCTCTCTTACACTCTCGTCATTGTGACGTACTATCTGGTGGTTTCCTGTAATTTGCATATTCTTCTTCAAGATGTGTGTGATAATTCCACAGGTGAAATTTTTATTTTGAAGTTCAATTTCTGTGTGATTCTGAATTATCCTTAATTTATGGACATGAGTGTATATGGAAAAATATTATTATTACAGAAGTATTTTTCATAAAAAGAGATTGTTTCGAAAATATGTTATTATATCTTCCTTTTCAGCCCAAAAATTACATTTGATAACTTTTTTTTATTGTAATAATGTTCTTATCATAAGGAGGTCCGACACTTCCATAGGAGCCCATGTTAAATTACGTAAGTTTATGTACATTTTTTCAGAAACTACTTACTTCGCATGGGTAAAAGTTTTACAGGGGGTTATGTGAACAATCAATAAAACTTTAACAAAGGGGTTTTTTTAAATAAAATTAAGATAATTATGAATTTTTCAAAAAATGTCCAATTCCCCCCCCCCTCCCTAAAATTTAGTTTAAATTATAGTTTAAAGATACTAAAAAACACGCTATTATGGTTAATCGAACTAAGAATTAAAAAAATAGTCGCCATATCTGTAAATGGTATATGGAATTGTCGCCAAATCTGATTATCGTTATTCCTGACGACAAGGACAGTGGAACAAATTTAGGAAATTATTCTATTGTCATCGGTCCTTGACAAATGTGCAACATTTCGAATTAATCTGACCTTTTAAAGTGGGTAAAAATATCGAGTTCAAAGGTTCCGTTACATACAAGTGAAACTTATAAAAGGGTGTTAAAAAGCCTTATATCTATAAAAGTTTGCTAGATATATCTAATTTCCTCCATTAAAATATGTAAGCATGTTAAAATAATGCTCGCTGAAGATTTGAGGATTATGCAAGTAGTTTTTGAGAAAAGGGTACATAAAGTAAAAAATTTTACATTTTGACAAAACAAGTTTTATAGTAAAAATTCATAATTTGTAAGCATTTAATTTCTTTAGTACTTTCCAGAGGCATGTGAAGCATTTTCTTTACCCTCTGCTGCAACAAAAAGCTCTTCTAATTTTCTCTTTTTCATTATTTTTAACGATCTAGTCTTTTTTTTGGGGGGGGAGGGGTGATTTCAAGATGCTTTAGTTCGGCTACACGAATTCTACGTGCATCTAATTTTTTGAAGCATGGCTTGAAATTATAACTTCGTTCAATATTACAATATTTTAAGATCATTAATATTGCTACATGACTCATATTCAACTGCGCAATAGCCTTATTTACCCCAATTTTAGCGTTTTTAATTCCACAAATGTAGATTTTGGGTATTCCCAGTACACTCTATTTTTCCACTTGAATATCATATGGATTTGCGCTCATCAGAAACTCATTCAAGGGAAAACACCGGTGCTCTTAGCAGAGTTCATTTGATGCGCCTCAAAGAGTAACTTCATTTAAAAAATAAATAAATAATACTTCTAATTATTGTGTTTCCTCATATCATGTATCATTTTAAACAGAAATACATAAACTCTTAAAAAGTATAAAAAAAGTGAAAACTGATAACTTTTCGAAAATTTATACGCTGGACCCTCTTAATACATATTTGTATGTATATTTTAATTTATAGTTGATACTAAATATCAGAAAGTCATTCATTTATATGATCTTTGAAAATCACGGTTCTAAACATAGTCGTTACCTTTAATTGAATAATTTTACTGCATAGATTCTCACTCTATAAGTATTCGTAATAAACTTCAGCACACATTAAAATCACAGTAAGATATAAAAATCAAAATATTTACAGTTGTATCAAGCAAGCGCAATACGAAAACTTTACTTCTCAGCCTTCAACAGCTCAACAAAACCTTCGAAAAAATTTCCAAGATCAACGCCATATTTGTAAAACTACTTATCCTAGCATTCACATTTTCTAAGTTATTAAAAAAACATTCATCCCCTGAAGCCAATAAGTCACTACCTCCTCCCCCCAGGAGCCAAAGTTCCTGCCCAGAAAGATTATGGGTTCATATATAATCCTTTCATATGAAACAGGCCAGGAGCAATTTTTGGACTAAAAGAATACGTATAGGTCAGGGGGTAGCGAGGCGGATAATTTCCCACAGAAGGCCGATCACTCGGTGGCGAGGGTAGTTCCATGGGAGTGATAGCAGGTGCGGAGACAAAGGAGCAAATGCCTCATTGAATTCCATTAGGTTCCTGCACCGGCGATGCCAGATGACACGAAGAAAATCTTTTTCAAGAACTTAGGGAAGGCTTAGTCTCTAGTGCCTTTAGTTTTCGGTGGGTTATTTCCGGCTCGAAAAGTACAAGACACATGATTCTAAGGGAAAAGAGTTGGACAGTTTGGGAGACGCCATTTTAGTTGGAAAGTATATTTTGCTACGAATAAAATTATCGTTTGCTTTAGATTTGATGCTTTTATTTTTTTCTGTTATGGTTTTGACAACATCAACTGTTCTTCCGTAACGTAAAATCGTTGTTTATTATTTGTTGAATTTTTCTGCGCTCCAAAAATTATAATTGCAAGATATTATAAATTTATAATTCAAATAATAAAATATCATTTGCTTAAGAATTGTTGTTTTTACTTTTTCTGTTATGATTATGGCAACATCAACTGTTCTTCCGAGAGTAAGAGCGTGAAATCGTTGTTTATTATTAATTGAATTCTTCTGTGAGACAAATATTAGTTCCAAGATGTTCTAAATTTATTATTTTATTACTAATTTTCATTTTTTAAAGAATAATTGAAATTTCTTGCTTTACCTGCTACATAGACTATTCTTGTATAAATAACAAGTAAAATATTAAAGGGCTGTGTTTTATTTTTTTGTGTATTAATGATGTTAATTTTTTTATTTTTTTTCTGAAAAATATCGTTTGCTGAAAAATTTCAGCTTTTTTTCCACTGAAATCATAATAGAAATGATGGCTTCTGCTTAAATGTACTTTTTCGAATCGTTTTTTCATTCTTTATTTACAATTCTTGCTCGGCTTTTAATAGTATACATATATGTCGTGTTTTGTGAGTGAACATCAAGACATTTTATTTTAATCATCTTTATTCCATGAAATCTTTTTGTAATCTCCTTTGTAAGAGAGAGACGTACGTGTGTTAAAAATCTAGAGTCCGCGGCTTCTCAAAAGTCAGATGTCTTCAAGTACATGTCTTATTGAACAGGTATACTTGAGAATTAAAGCATGACATATAGGTAATAAAAATTAATGGTTGGAGCGGTAAACTGCTGTTAAGGCCTGTGTTCTTCATTCCCGAACTGGGTAATAAGTTTAATACTTGAAGATGTAACGGGAAAATAAAATTTAGAAGTGGTCTAGCGTTTAATTTTAGATATAATTTAATTATCCTTACATTTATATATATATAACATCTTTTGGATCATATGTAAATAGATTTAGATTTATTTTCCTTGGTACTTTTACTTCATACCCACCAATAGTATTATTGTATTAAGATTACTATCTTTAGTGTTGATGAAGGCTTATTCTTACTCTAATTTTCCCCCTACAACCCAGTAGTATAAGCAATTTACTGGTAAAAGTAGGTTGCCTGGAAAAAGAATGTTTAAACCTGCAATCTAAGTTTCTAGGGCTAAGAGTTTTCTATTTGGCTACTATGGCTAACTTATTTTTGACCAATACAATGTGGTTAAACTTCTATGTTTACTTTGCTTCTTTATATTTATGTGAATTTATTATATAATTAGCTGGTATACCCGTTCTTCGCAAGGGAGAATTGAAAATTCAAACAATACAGATTGAAGGATAAATAAGTTTTTAAGGAGATAATTTTGCATGAATTGCAAATTAAACAAAAAAAGGGGGGTTTTGCAAATCTGAAATGAACAAAATAATTATATTTGTTAAATTTTAAGTCTGTAAGTCTAATAGCTGACAAAAAGGTTTTTTTTTTTATTTATAACACCCACGTAACTCCCTTGTGGGTCGATTTTTGAAAACACTCTCCTAAGCTGATCTCTGCTCAGCAAAAGTAACATATCGTTACAAATTTTTAAAAATGAATGCTTAAAATTCTGTAAATAATTTATATTTGGATGTGTAAAATGTTATTGCTGTTTTCTGTTATATTTATTTTATGTTAAAACTGTAAGATTCGCAAGCAACGCGGTTCCTTACATTATAACGGCGATTCAATGGAAACAGCGAAATTTTGTCGATAGAGTCAAGTTGGCATCACTTTTGGCAACCATGTTGGCAACTTGGTGAGTGATTGAACGGTGCAGAAGTTGATATGCTGTAGTGCCACCTGGTGGATAGTGGTAACAAAGAGGATAGCACAAAAACATTATTCACAAAAAAATACATATGCATGCCGATTTTCATAGTGATCGGTCGAACGCTGCTGGAGTGAAGCGAGGCCATATACACAAACATCCAGTTTTATATATATAGATATAATAATACATACTTCCCCCTATTTGAATCGGATATTGTTAACTATTTCATAGGTTTATTTTGTTTTCGCGGAACCCTATTTTTTTTTCTAAAATAAAAGTAGCCTAAGTTATTCTTTATAGCATCAGCTATCGGCCTGTGAAATTCCCGTCAAATTCGGTCTAGCCGTTTCAGAGATTAGCCGAAACAAATAGACAGATATACAGACAAAAGTTTTAAAAATTGATTTTTTCATATAAGTACCGTATATACTTTTAAATGCATTTAGTAAAAAGCTGTTAATTTGAAATTACAGACACTTCAATTTTATTTATTTGTATGCATAAATTATTGAAAAAACATGTATTAATTTTCATAAGTAAATGCTTGCTGTATATTTGTACAAATTTATTGCACTGAAAAATTACTTCTAATAGATATTTGTGAAATTTTTCTTTAAAATTTGTTCTTTCTTAAACACTATTCTTTTTCCATAGTACTAAATTTAAAAAGGAAACTTACGTATTATCGCAACAAACGCCAACTCTATTAATAACTCGCCAAGTTAACAACCCCGTTTTTCTATGGGTCGCACGAACTGAATTGGCAGCCAGGTGCTTCGTTTCATTTTATGTTGCCAATAGGTTGCGATAATACGTAAGAACCATAAAAAGAAATAGCAAAATTATATTTTGCTAAGTTTTTATGTACAAAAAATGTATGAATTATTTATAATTGAAGATGTCCTAGATCCTCACCTCGCGACTAACTTGACAAAGCGCGGATTTTGACCTACGTGCATTATATAAAACTCGAGAGAATTTTTCACCTTTTATCAGTAATACTTACTTGTTCTACCTTGCGAAAAATTTACGTCTGGTTTTTGAAGTAAAACTTCTTTAGCAGCGTTGGGCACTTTTGGGTAGGAGAAAATCTTATGGGTTCGCGTCACCGACATGCTTTGACTGGCGCATGCGCAGTGTGCTATTCGCCTTAGACACTTTCTGGATGGGTGAAATCTCGTGCGTTCGCGTCACCGACATGCTTATAGCAGTATATCTGTAGCTATACAGCTGACGTATAGTGCTGTGTATATCTTATAAGTGAAATTGAATGGATTTAATGAAAACTTCAATGTGTATATACTGTGCATTGTTCAAATAGTGTTTTTGTTTATTATTTGAATCGTTTAATTGAAGAATCATTGTGCAGTACAATAGTGAGTACTAAATAAATATACTAATATTTTTAAGATAAAAATAAATAATAGAAAATTATTTTAAATACTCGTATTTATTTTGGCGTTTGAAAATTTTATATTATTTAAAATTAGCTTAAATCTTCGTATTTATTCTGGCGTTTGAAAATTTTGTATTACTTATTTTCTAATATTTAACCTCTGCAATGCATCACGCAATCCGGATTAGCAGTGGCTTAGGCGTTTTCTTACTACCGTGGTAAAACAGGCTTCTAGTTGTTCAATCATATTTTTATCGTGGATTTTGAAATTAAAAATTTTATAAAATCTAATAATAATTCAAGATTAATGTGTTTAATTTTAAATATGGTTATTAATTCAAATAAACATATAAAGATCAACAAGTCATCGAGAGGATCTAAAGTTAGAATTGAAAAGGTTACAAAACAATACACTACAAACAGCACCAAAACTTTTCTAGAATTCATCTCCAACAAGAAAGGATTATCGATATTTTCATTCAATTGTCAAAGTTTGCATGCACATGCAGCTGACCTAAAAAATGATGCTATCGTAAAAAAGTCAAATGTTCTGCTTTTGACAGAAATTCGTATGAAAAACGAAGAACCACTTGATATTCCGAATTTCAACTTTGTTGTAAGTTATAAAAGACCCGAAGTTCCAGCAGCAGGCGTAGCTATTTATCACAATACTCAAGATACGTCACACTTCATTACTTCACATATGGACATACATACTAAATTCACTAGAAGCATTGGTGTTAATGTTTCTGACATAGGCGAAGTATGCGTTGCTCCTTGCGATTCCGAGAAAGGGCAATAATGGTTGCCGTTTATATTTCGCCAGGAAAATCTATGAGACAGATACAACAAATTTTATTCGAAAATTTGATGATTTATACAAAAGAAGGTTCTGAAATACCCGAAAAAAGATTTGGTGAAAAATATGATAATGTACCGATGATTTTATGTGTAGACTTCAATATTAAATTTTTAGATGATAAAAATCTACCACTAATTGAATTTCTAAATGAAACGCTTAATTTAAATATATCCAATGATTGAAGACTCAGTACTACAAAATATAAAACGACGATCGATGCACTTTTTACGCATGAAACATTTTCCTCCCTTACTTTACTTACCATAAGCCTATTGTATCTTTTTTAGAACAAAATGAAATAATTGAAAGTACAAAAAGTCGAAGTATTGTTGAAATTAATGATGACAATGATGCAAACAATTAAAATAATGTTAAAACTAAAGTACATTGAAATTTAAGTAAATACAAATACTATCCTTAAATAATATGATTGTATATATTAATTGTTACTTCAATTGAATTGTGTTTATATTTTGTCATGATCTTGCACAGCCCGTAATATATTTAAATAATAAAAAAATCATATAAACATGCATATAATTGTTGCTCGGAGTGTCAATAGATGCGAGAACCAGATTGATGTTGATAATTTTAATTCAAACATTATGAAATTTCAAATTTTAATACTAAAAGTTCTAAGTTTTCACTTCTATCGGAAGTCTCTATAACTGCCAATTTTTTTTTCTTATCTGTAATTTATTACTGCAACTCTCAACATCTCTCTCGGCCCGTGTAAAATTAAGGAAGGCTTGTTTATTTTTGGAACTATTTTGATATCACGGGGCAAGGCGCAAAGCTATGATTGGAGTAATAAAGGAATCACGCCAAGCAGCGTTCGTTGTCGCTGGAATGGAATTCAAGATGGCGGCCTAGTAGTTAAGAAATCGTCAGGAAGGTAATTTTAAAGAATTGTTTTGAAATAATTGAAATATATTTCAAATGAAGAATATAGGAAGAGATTGAGAATAACCAAGACCAATCAATAAATAATGAATATAAATATAATATTAAAAAATGTTACACATGTACCAATAATAATTTTATACAGTATATAATAATCTTATAATATACTTTTATTGTAATTATATCTATTATTTATATAGTATGATTTAATAATAATTATTATTTATAATAATAATAATCATAGTATGATTTAATAGTAATTAAAAAAAGAATAAATATCGTATTGTAATACAATAAATATTATACTTAATAATACTAAAAAACAATAATTATAAATAAATAACATAATTATAAATAAATAAAAGTTATAAATAAATAAAAATTATAAATAAATAACATAATTATACATAAAAAACATATGTCATAATATTTATTAAACAAGATATCAATCATTGGCATGGCCAAGTAATTTTAGCGCGTTTTTCACATGTTGTATTTTACAATAATGCAACTATGAACTTTTTACTAACAGAAAGTAGTACTGTACTAAAAAAAAATTTTAAAATGATTAAATTTAAATATGATTCGGCTTATCTAGGGCACAAATGCTATCAAATGCAGAAAACCCGAGGTCAATTGGCTGCTTATTGGCTGAGAAAAAGGTACGACAAAATATGGAACGAAGACGAAATTTTGCTTCCTAATAGCGCTTTTGTTCCACTACGTGAAAAACGCGCTAAAAATTTAGAAATAACGAATATTATATGATTATTTCATATAATAATAATTGTATTTCTATATTATATTTTTATAAAATAATTACATAATACATATTAAAATTAATAATGAATATTAATTTAAAAATTAATTATTTCTAATATACGTTATATCCCTCAATGTGTGACAACTACATCGGCATACGATAAAAATATCAAGGTAACCATGTTGTAATGTTATCACCCATCTTGGCAAACATAAACAACAACTTGGCGCGTTCCCCGCGATATCAATCTAGCACCTTATTTTTATTTAAAATAATTAGGAAGCAACATAATACTTAAGGAAGAAATGTTTATTTTGTTTCACTTTTAATAAAAATGGCAGTAATACATTAATAAGAATAGTTAAGCAATTTTAATAAACGAATAGTAAAGATAGAGGCATGACGTAGACGTGAATACCATATAAAAAGAATGCAATTTTTCAGCAAATTAATATGAAGTATTTTTAAAACTACTCAAGTGTAGTAAAGGAGGCCTTTCGATTTGGCGATTTTTCTTCGGATTTGGCAATTTTTATCTTAATGTCATGTGAAATAACGAATTCATTCCGGCAAACTGTTTAATTTGGTAACCCTTGATTTTTTATTTGTGGTCACGTGTTCTTTTAAAAAATTATTATTGGTTAATTAAAAAAATTACTGAGATTTTCAACAGACCAGACGATTTTCAAACTGACAATTCCATTTTTATGAATTATTTTTCATTTTAAAGTTGGATTTCGTCCGTTGAGGTTAATACAGTTTTCAACCATTTTTTAATATTCCATTTTCCTCCTTTTTTGTTTTTTTTACCTTCGATTTATGATTATACCTTCGACTAAGGTATGATTTGAGGTTTTTTTTTTCTTTCTTTTTTTTGTTTTTATGATTTGGAAGGAAAGAAGAAATTGTCTGTAATACATGGAAAACGGATTGATTGCTGCAAATGCTGAGTGTTTGGTTTGCAAGAAAGCAATGCGTTTGATTAAAATGATTCGAGTGATGGATATATTTGGGAATGTTGAAAAATAGGAGCGAATGCGCATCGTATAAAAAGATGTATGTGTAAGGAAGAATAGCTGATTCGAAGAAAGTAAGCCGAGTATGCGTGAGATTCTGATATGTGGGTGCGAAAGTCGAATCGCGTGAATTTCTTTCTTTAGAACATGATGTTTCAAAGAAAACATTCAAAGATTGGATGAGTTTTTGCAAAGAGATATTGCATGGAAATGTGACTGAAAGAAATTTAACCTCCCTTAGAATTTTCCGGAGAGAAGGTAAGCCTTTTCTTTAATATTCTAAATTTACGATTTCCTTCTGTTTAAAAAAAAATACAATTTTTAATTTTATGCATTTTTTGTTCGCTTTATCAATATTTCTTTTTATTTAACATTAATATCTCTTCATTTTTATTTCAAAATTACAATTTGGAAATTCTCGGAACACCTACCGCTAAATTATGTAGCTTGGCTATCGAATCTGGTCGCCAAAAAAAACTATTGCTAAATTAAATTGCTTGGCGACCACTTTTGGTCGCCAAAAGAATTTGACTTAACCAAGAGCCCGCCCCATATACTGTACTTTAATCGCAATTTTTCAGCGTTGATAGGAAGTATTTTTAAGATTATTTTCCTTTGTATATAAGCTATATATTACACACGCCATTTTTTCAAAAAAATAGAAAAGCATTCTCAATTTTTAGTAATCTAAAACCTCATTTCTAAAAAAAGGCTAGGGGGAGCATAGTAAAATTTCTGTAAAAATACAGCTTCTTCGAAATACCTAAGAAACTGTTTCGATACTAATTTATTTTAAGGCTCTTTTAATTTATTGGAATTTGATGATATATGCATTTCAATTATAATAATAATAATAATAAATACTAGTTTTTCCTAGTTCTTATGGATCTTTAATAATGCACTATGTCACTAAAATGAAAACATTTCCATTTGTCTGTAATACAATGCTTTTTGTTGTTGTTCATTTAAAATGTAGAGTTTTCTTTCATATGCACAATATATAGTTTTTTTACATGCATTACAATGGTTTTCATGAATATATACACACATGAGTCTTATTGATAGAAATAGTATTTATATCGAAAATTCTTTTTTAACACGTGTATATAAACTATTCATTTTTAACATAACTATAAAATATTAACGCATTTACTCTATGTCGAATGAATTCAAAAACCATAAGCGTTGCATTGATCAGAATAAGTCATCGTTTCTCAAACTGTGGGGAGCGCCCCCCTAAGAGGGCGTGATAATTCTACGAGGGAAGCATAAGCATATGGAAAAACCGAAAACAAAAGATTATTTTAAAAAGTTATTAATTTATTGAAGTGAACAAGCAAAATACATTCTGACATAATAAAAAATAAAATACGGATTTACACTTATAAATGTATCAGTACTTCACAATGCATTCAATAATTATATTAAAAATACTAAGCTAAGAACATTTTTAATAATTACCAGTGACCCCATGGGCTTTTCATACATAAAATTATATACAAAATGTAACACTTATCTTGATAATTTGCTTGGTTTCTTATCAATCCCTTAAATGTCGATTAAAAGTTACGTGATTCGCTGTCCAATGCCACCGTTTTACACGTAGGCACGCGTATGTAAAGTATTGGGGGTGGGAGAAAGAATAAATAAGCAAATCCTCTGAAATAAGTAAATCCCTCCAAAACACTTCCAAGATCCTCTTATTGCATTCCAAAGCCTTCGGTAATTTTTACGGATAGCAGTACACAGGAAAGATCGTACTTTGGAAAGACGTATATATACGTCCGGGCCAATCAATGCTTCGGCTGAGCGAGGCTTTTATGCACACCGGTGGCACTTAAGGAAAGGCCATGTAGTAGCTTTAGTGTCAAAGTAAAGTACTATTGAATTCAATATATTCTTATTTGTATGGTGAGGGGGGTGCGATGAAAATTATAATTGAATATTGGGTTGCAAATCTTGTAAGTTTTGAGAAGCACTGGAATAAGTGAAAAATTAAAAAGTATTTTTATAATTTAAAAAAATAATATTTAGATATTATATATATATTATATATAAGTTCTCATCACGAGATCTCCTGAAACGTTAGATCAATAGACTTCAAATTTGGCATGCGTTTCTCTGTTGCTGAGCAGAGATCCGTTAAGAACAGGTTTTGCAGATATTGACTTCCAAAGAATGGGGATTGGGAGCGTTATTGATAAAAAATACATTCTGCTTTTGAGCTATTACATGTAGAGACTTGAAAATTTGCAATTATGTTTCTTTTGTAGATCAGAAATTCACTAAAAACGGGCGTTGTCGAAGTCAGCACTCAAGGAGGGGGGGGGAGGTAACTGGGACATAAATGATAAATATATTTCCAGTTGTAGAAATTCCTATCCCTTCTGAATCAAGAGGAAAGAGCTATAAAAATGTCTTTGAATACAAATGAAAGACAAATGCTAGGATTTAGATATCAATAACTTAAAAGTATAAGAAGTCCTATATCATCGTGCAGCGAACTGCGTCCCAGCGAAGCAGTTGAATAACAGCTAATAATCGTATTAATATTAAGATTGACTAGGAAATATCTTACAATAATTCCTGAAATGACTATATAAAGTTAAAATAACATGATTGACTATAAAATAGCATGATGACATACAAGAATAATTTAAAGACCCCTTTGCGAATTCTTTCCTTTTGATTGTTGTTAAACGAAAAGTAATGCACGTTTTTGTTTGTTATTATACAAAAACTAGATATAACATGTATTTTATTATAAGCATATAATACTTTTATTTCATAATGTATCTATACTATTTGTTCTTACAATGTATATATAAGAGATTAAATTTTGCTGTACCAAAACGTAAGTTACGTTTATTTTTGATAAATTGTAGTTAACCTCAAGTCGAGAAAAACTTCGAGTTTTGGAAAGCATAAAAATATTTTTCATGTTTTTTTTATCTGAATTATGTGTATTAACAAAATCGCGCATATCATCTTAGATTCAGTCTCATAAAAATGATTTTTAAAAATTTTAAAGGAAGAGATATGTTGTTGATATGTTTTCACGTTTATATGTTCAAATATTTTTATTGATCAAACAATAGTAATTGGTTTAATTTTACAGTAAATCAGTTAATTAATTTTTAATCATAATAAATTAAGGCCTTGCATTCGCACATTCATTACAAATCTATTACATCTTTAATTTATCATACAAATCAGATTTGGGCCCTTTAATTATTTTTAAACTTTAAAAAGATGAGTCCAAACTACATTGCAATAACTTAACACGAAAACGCTTAAGGTATCCAACTACTTGTGACAACTTTAAAAAAAATGGAAATATGGCGATTTTTTTTTTGTGGTTTTTAGATTTTAAGATTAATTTGCTAAAATTAAGAAAAGTAAAAGAAGTTATCATTACTAAAATGAGAAAAAATTGGTAAAAATTTACAAAAAATAACATAAACGGATCCCCTTTTGTACCAAAAGTTTATGAACAAATTTTTAATTTTTAACTTTCTGATGTGTTGCTGTATTATTCGTTTCTTAAATGTCCTTCAGGATAAGAGATATTTTAATTTTTAAAAAAACTGCAGCACTTTATCTTAGCTATTGCATGAAATTGCTAAGGCGCGGTAGCCGAGTGGTCTAGGCATCGGATCGTGGCAAGCATGCCATGAGTTCGATCCTAGTACCACTGAAGACCCACCGTGCAGAGGCACAATACACGTTGAATCTGTCGAGAGCTCAAACGTCCTCCCGTAGGTGTGGTGTGGTAGTTAGGAGATGGGTGTGCCAGCTCAGGTGTCGTCCGCGTTACTTGACCATAGTTCAAAATTACGCGGACCGTCCCCAAAAACCCTCGTGTTAGCTGAACAGTGGGACGTTAATATTCATTTCCTCACTCACTGTATGAAATTGCTCAAGAAACAGTGACTATATTGACATAAAGGGACTGTAATTTTTGTAATAAAACAGTGATTGATTAATCTGATGGTTAAAACACTTCTACTATTATACAGAACATACACAAAAAGTTTCAATTGATTTTTTTTAAACCTTTTGAAATCACTGTGTCACCATTTAAGCATTTTCAAACCAAAAAAACACATTTCGATTAAAACGCATTTTAAAGTATGACATCTTGCTTAAAGTGATGGCCTCTGCTTTTACTAAAATGTAGTTTTTGTTCTAGTGAATGGAAAATAATAAATGTGATGTTTTTATAAAGCTATTAATATGGCTTATAAAATAAAATTATTAAAAAGTTTGTGTCAATTTTTGGTAAAATTCACAGTTTTAGGGTTGACGGATACCTTAAGACGAAATATCGGTTAACACGAAATAATACAACGGTCCCGACAAGCTACTATGTATTCTCATGCATTTTTTTCTCTATCACGAAAAATTTCTCTTCTGAGAATGAATAAAATACGGTAAACACCAGCCGTGCATGCGAAGATTTAAAAGATGTGGTGTGAAATGAAAGTGAGGAGGTTTCGCATGTTTCGAAGAAAGGAGGTTAACTCGGCGTTTAAATACCCTCGGAATACCCTGTGTAAACCAATTTTTTTATCTAATCTACGTTCTCCCGCCACGCTACAAACGCCACAGAAAAACATCTCATCTCACATCAGTTCGCTTTGGAATTCGGTGACAAGTACATTGCAGTGTGAATAAAAATCAGTGAGTTTGGTTTTTTTTTTTTTTTTTTCTTTTTTTTTTTTCATGTTAGAAGAATTTTTTACGAGCACAATCACAAAGAGCTCAGGGGGAAGCAAGCTATCATTTCGCTTAAAATAAAGATAGAGCTTCTTATATAAGGCTTTTGATCAAAAGCAGAAGGACTTGAAAATTTTGCATTAAATTTCGTTAAGCTCTTGTGGATTATTTGTTTCATCGTTTTTATTTAATACATGCATATATATGTATATATGTAAATAAACTGTACTCTAATATAAACTTAATTTGTTGAATATATTCTTTTTTGCAATATCATTTAACACGAAATAATATTTCAATCCCCACAGTTTCGTGTTCAAATATTTTTAGTGTTTATAAGCAAAAACAATATAATAACATTTTCAAAAACTCTTTAGATAATGAAACAAATTTAATTTTTTACAATTCCAAAAATTATATTATTACTAGCTGACCCAGCCACGCGTTGCTGTGGCTTTGTTTTAATACGTTAGTTCAATATTATTCTAAGCTATTCAATGCAGTCAAATTAATCTTCATTTATAATTTTGGCTGGTTGAAATAATGTATAAAACAACAAATTATTTTAATTTTGCATTTCATTCATCTCCTATTTTAGTGTAGTATAATGCATGAATTATTAACGAAGTCGTTAAAAAACAACATATGAAGATTTAATTTTATAAATGTGGGGAATAACGTTGATTCTTTGCAATTTTTAAAATTATTTTTATCATTTTAAAGTATAACTTAAATAATAATTTTATACAACTAATTGCTAATCGGTGCACAATTTTTTTCGGTAACCCGTATTTTGCTAACTCAAATAGATTCAACGGTTTCCGCACACGTGAGCATGTAATATCTAGTTGCCCATTCGAGAAACATGGATTTTCTAAGTCCAAGTATCAAATGATTATTGTTCGGTTTCAGATCCATTTACGGTCATCGCGAAAGCCAAACTAATCGGAATTGAAGCCTTTTGAATGGTATTAGAGATTCTGACGGTATCAGTGGAATACGTGGCAACAAATTCCGTAGTTGCAGAACCGAATTTTCCTTCAAACTTTACAGTCAAAATGTTTGCTTCAAGAAGTTCCCGGTATAAATTTTGATGATCAAACGTGCACCGTTGCATTATCTAGGTGAATTTAAGTTACACAGATAATAACCAGGGAACCAACTGAAGATTATGTGGTGACATTCCTGATACATCTAGAGAATTCAAAAACTCGGTTGGAAAATTTACGGTTTTGCTTTCATCAACAATAGTGTCGATTGGTTTAAAAGGCATTGGATCAACTGGCACGAACCCTGTGTCTGGAAGTTTATTTCCTCACAATATCAACATTTTTTCTGATTAAGTAACAGGATTATAGAGGCAATAATTATCAAGATAATTATACAGTATATCCGGAAAAACACTCTCAATCAGTTCCTTTTTGCCTAAAGAACATTACAGAAATTGTCTGAGTATTTCATGCATTATGTATTGGGATGAAGTTCTACTTCACAATTTTCGATATTCAGTAGTTGGTTAGGGAATATTTGCTCAGATTGATCATCTTGCAAATGTACTCACGTGTTTATGGTCAGTCGAAGTGTTTCCACGTTTCGCCATCAAAACGATTGTTTTAAACAGGCGTTAATCTCGTGAGCAAAAGTAGAGCGTATAATGGCTGTTAATACCTGTCTGAAATCACCAGACAGTAATGCAACAGCAACACCGAATATTCTCTCGTTGCCATTTAAATCTTGCAAACCTCTATGTAATACTTTGAGTGAATATTTATGGTTCATGGTACACTTATCCCTGATCATGACTGAAATCATTTGCAATACTGTAGTTAATCCACTCTTTTTTTCAATGGTACACATTGCATCTTGTATTTTATGTATTTCCAATGGCAGCTGATGCGGAATGTGCAGTTTTTCCGCCATCTAAAACAGCGACAACAATGCCCAAAGAGGCAATTTACTATTACAATCATATTTTCGCATGACTGCACCTGAAAGTTTAGTTGCTACAGGGAATGAAAATCCGGAGATAGAACTCGAACACAAAGCCATTTGACCTCATTCCAGCAATATCCAGAAAATTTAAGGAAGCTTTTGAAATCCGTATCCAGATTCTCGTTCCCACCCCAAAAAGTACTCGGTGCACACTTTCGACGCCCTTGATTATGTAAGTTCAGTCTCTGAAGGGGGACATTACGGTCGGTCAGCATTATCCGGCGAAGTTACAGGAGTTTCTTAAACCCGATTTTATATTATTATTGTTTCCCATCCAGAAGAACACCAGGAAAGAGTTTCTCTCTCCTCAAGAATTTTAAAGCCAGCCCTTTCCACAGTTCGTGCAGAATACCTTCGTCTGGCATTATTTCACGTAGATATGAGATTATATTGAATTGGATTGAGAATATTCGGATCGGTAGTTCCGAAATACAATCAAGATCCACTTTTTGCGTCTCTATGTCGGCAGTGGTCGCGGTAGCCAAGTGGTCAAGGCATCAGATCATGGCTAGCTGATCATCAGACCACTGATAACCCGCCGTGTAGGGGAGCGATTCACGTTAAATCTGTCGAGAGATCAAACGTCCTCCCATTGGTGTAGTGTGGTAGTTAGGAGAGGGCATGCCAGCCCAGGTGTCGTCCGCGTCACTTGACCATGGTTCAAATTTACGCGGTCAGTCGCCAAAAGCCCTCGTGTAGCTGAAAAGTGCGACGTTAATATTCACTCACGTACTCACTTTATGGCGGCAAGATAGGCTGGTAATGCTGTCCGAGAGTATTCCGATCCCACGTCATTATCTGGCAAAAACATAGGAATTTCTATATTTCGATTTCAGACTCGTTTAAACCATCTCAAATTACACCAGGAATACACATTTCCCGCGCCAAGATTTTAAGGGTTAACTCCTGCCCCCGTTTGCATAAAAGACGGTCATCCTGAATTATCCGGCAAAGTTACGGTTATTTCTCAGATTGAATATCAGATTCGGATTATCCGTTTCGAATACACCAGGGACAAAGTTTTCATGATCCAAGGCTTTTAAGGCAAGCCCCTGCTACGGTGCGTCTGAAATACGGTCGACTGGCATTATACGGCAAAGTTATCGAAACTCCTAAAATTCAATTTCAGATTCTCATTTCACACTCCGAAATGCACACGGAGCTGACTTTTGATGCTCCAGTGCGAGCAAGTTCATTCGCTAGAGATAATGAAAGTCCGGACGCGGGACTCGAATCATTTGCCTTTTCTCCTAATTCAGACAATATCCGGCAAGTTTAGTGGAGTTTCTGAAATATAATTTCAAATTACCGTTTCCCGCCCCTAGATACAACTGTAAATTACTTTTGTTTCCCTGAGCCGGCAAGTTCAGTCCCTGGAACGGTCATAGGGTCGTCCGGCATTATCTGGCAAAGTTATAGGACTTTCTAAAATTTGATTTCAAACTCTAGTTCACCATCCCGAATTACAACAGAAACGCACTTTTCCCGCATCAAGACATTAAGTGTAAGCTGCTGCCACGGTTTCTGTAATAAATGATCGTCCTGAATTATCCGGCAAAGTTACAGTTATTTCTCAGACTTGATATCTCAGATTCGGATTATCCATTTTGAAGTACGCCAGGTCCAAGTTTTCACGATTCAAGGTTTTTCATGTAAGCCCCTGTTATGGTGTGTCTAAAATACGGTCGGCTGGCTTTATCCGGCAAAGTTACGGTTGTTATTGGAAACTGACTCGAAAATCGGATTCCCCACCCCGAAATATACCAGGCACTTTATTTTCGTGCATTTTGGTTTGTAATATCTGCTTTCACAGACACATGAGCAATGTCACATTTTGCAATTATTCCCTTACAGGAAACTGGCAACGTTTTTTCCATTTCTTCACATTTCCGGCAATAAAAAAATTATAGCGTGATTAATTGAAATAAAAAACATCCTATGTTTTAAGTTGGACGAATTGACACACAGTATGCAAAATTATATTATGATCGGTTGAGTAGTTTCGGAGACCATTGCGGACAAACACTGTGACTCGTATATTTTATATATAAAGATAACACTGAATGTGCTCCAAAAATTGATGAATGTTAACTATTTCTTGAAAACATCCGAAGTATTGCTACATATTTTCAAAGCTGCTCGTTTTGGTTCAAGTTATACAGTAGTGGACCTAGTGTTATGACAGTATAACTTTAAATCAAAGTCCTCCTTAATTGCTATTTATATCGCAATTTTTAAATGCTACTTATAAATGAAAGTTCGGCAGTAAATATATATATATCTATATATATAAAAATCGATGTTTGTATATTGGATCTCACTCTTCACTCCAACACCGTTCAACCGATCACAATGAAAATTGGCATGTATATGTATTTTTTTGGAGAAGGTTTTATGGTATCCACTTTGTTGCAGCTCCCCACCAGGTGGTGCTATAGCATATCAACTTCTGCACCTTCGCCAAAAATAATGCCAACTAAGCTCTATCGCCAACATTTCTCTATGTTTCCATTGAATCGCCATTATAATAGAAAGAACGGCTTTGCTTGTGAATCTTACAATTTTAACATAAAATAAATACAACAGAAAGTAATTTTAACGTATTACATATCCGATATAAATTATTTACACTATACTTTAAGCATTCATTACACAAAATTTGTCACAATGTGTTACTTTTGCTGAGCAGAGATCAGCTTAGGAAGGTATTTCAAAATTAGACCCACAAGAGGTTGCGCGAGGCGTTATAAATAAATAAAAATGTCATTTTTATCAGCTTATATATCTACAGACTTAAAATTTAACAAATATAGTTTTTTTGTTCAGTTGAAATATACAAAAACCTTTTTTTTTTCGTTTAATTTTTAATTCATGCAAAAATTATCTCATTAAAAACTTATTTATCCTTCAATCTGTATTGTTTGATTTTTCAATTCACCCGTGCGAAGAACAGGTATACCAGCTAGTATATGTATAGTTATCCCAGTACTTCATCATATCTTATTAAATTATTAACAGATGTTTATACATGTATAGAGTTTGTTTTTAACAGTATACCCTAAACTAGCCATTACCCACTCGCGTTACATAACATTGTAAAATTTTATACATTATTTTTTAAGGTTATTATTATCTGGGTCCTATTATTAAGTTTTTGATAGTATTGAAAAAAGTTCTTATATCACTGTCTACTTAATTTAAAGAACAGGGCATAAATTACTAAAACAGAAGTATATTTATCATTTACGGCCCTGTAGTATTCCCACCTCATAATCGATTTCCTCAAACACATTCTATAGCGGATCTCTATTCATTAAAAGAAACTATTTTGCCAAATTTCAAGTTTGCATTCCTAATTATTCAAAAATCGGAATTTTTTATCTATAACACCCCCAAAACCCCCTTGGAATTCGATTTCCTTAAAATCCATTCTTAGCGGATCTCCACTAATCAAAAGAAACATGTATGACAGATTTCAAATGTGTCGATCTAATAATTCAAAAACACAAACATGTGTTTATAATCCCCCCGCAACCCCCTCTCTTGAAAATTGAGTTTAGAAAACCCCGTTCTCAGCAGATATCTAATTAAAAAAATTTCCTGCCAAATTTCAAGATTGTAGATCTAATAGTTCCGGAGATCTTGTGATGAGTGAGTGAATCGCCTTTTTCTTATGCATATAAATACAAGGAGTCCGGGCTTAAAGTATCCAAAAGTAATGGCTTACACCCATCAGTGTGTAATAAAATGTTCATCCATAGATTGGAAAACTCTCCAAGATTTTTGAGTCTAGTTCGATCAGCCGCACGAGCGCGCTTTATTCGGCAATCTCAGACGATAAACATTTTACATTGTCTTCATTAGAAAAGATGTGGGAGCCACAGTAAAAGGAGCAGTGCGTAATTTAGTAAACGGAATTTATTTAAATCATTTACACGAGTACAGCGACGTGTTCGAACAGAATGAAATGTCGTTACTGGCTTGCCTAATAGATTTATCAGGACTCCTACAAAATGAATCACGCACACGATCAATAGTGTCTTCTATCACGAAAACTCAAGGATATTTGCCACTTTGAGATACTAAAGTTCCCGTCTCCTTTAAAGATCTGTCCCATTGGTGGATAGATTTTGATGTCGGAGGGTCGACATTCGATTCCGTGCGAACACATCGCTGTACACGCGCGACTGATTTAAATTCGGTATATCTAAGTACGCACCGTATATTTTACTGTGGCTTCGACAACTGTACTAATGAAGTCAGTGTACAAAGTTAATCGTCTGCGTTTGCCGAATAATACGTGCATGTGCAGCCGATCGGACTAGACACAAAAACTCTCTTAGAGTTTTCTTATTCATGGATGAACAGTTTATTACATTCTGATGGATAGTCTCGTAATAATAAGCTATTACTTTTGGATACTTTAAGCACGGACACCCTGTACCGATAGATAGATGGATAGATAGATAAAAAGATATATATTCTGAAAAATATCATAACATTGAAAGTTTTCTAAATTACTTCTTAATTTATTGATAAACTCATCCACAGAAAAAACGAACGTACCATTTTTTTATAGAAAGGAAAGATCCACAGAGCCAGGTATTAAATTGTGGTCACAGTTACTGAATAAATTGCTGGCTTGAGAAAATTAATTTCAGCCCGAACCACGAAAATGAGCCTGTGGGACATCACAACCGTTAACCGGTTTCAACCGGGGAACCGGTGATGCAAAGAAATAATTAACAGCTCAACCGATCCAAAGACCATTCCTGGAATCGATGATTTCGAAAACATATCACAATCGATTGGAGGAAAATTAAATAAAAATCAGTGCTGCGTCAGCACAAAATAAGAAAACAACTGCAACTTAAACTCATCAAATCCACTTGACGTTTTAAAAACTCAAAAGTATCTCACACGCACACACTCTCCCTTCTCATCAAGTAATAGATTTTCCTATCGCAGCCCCTGTAAAACCCCCTTGGGCGTTCCTTGGGTTTTGTAATTGAACATCGTTACGGCTGGAGAGATGTAATTAAGTGAGGCCGAAGTCCCGTTTTGGTACCGCCCCAGGTTGTCGTCGTAGTGCGCCCTTTCTCGGAAATATGCAGAGGTGGCTAAGCCCCGACTTAATTAAGTATTTTTGGATATGTTTTATAAGTAGTTCTCCAGATGTGGATTAGGGATGTTATTTCGTTTCAGATTGCTTTTGTGTTTTGAGTTGGATTATTTCGGCCAAGTTTATATCAGGTATATATCAACTGTAGGGAAATTATCTTCAGGGACATTTTTTTCTACTCTTTTTTTTCTTACGTCTTTAAGACACGTATATAAACTTGATGGGGATGGAGGGAGAGTCTTATAAACTCTGTCCAAAGATTTTCTTTAAATAAATGAGAAAAGTATGATTTAGTGAGGAATTTCAGAATTTACTAAGCTGCTTTACTGGTAGTAGGGTGGACCGTGGTTATATGGAGGAAAAAACTGTTAATTGGAACCTACGTATGCGGAAAAGATCTAGTATGGAGATTAGGAAAAAAATAATTTAAAATAATATAATTTCAAAATTTAATATTGCTAGGATTTCAATTTTCTAAATAAAAGAGAAAAGACAATTCTAAATAAAGGGCTTAAGCGGTCAATTTTTTTCCAAAATGTTAAAAAAAACCAAATTCTTTATTACATATAGCAAACATAATACTTAACAGAATGTGAAAATGGAAGAATTTTATTTTAATTTTCAATTTTAAAATTTTCACACTATATTTTATTTTATGATTGTGGAATACACAAAACCCTAAATGTTAAATCTTTATAAGTACACTCTGCATTCTATGAAGAATGTTTCATATATTTTAAAAGAATTTATCTTATACTAACAAAAAGTTTATGTTCGTACCTCTTTTTCAAAAGGTTGAGGAATGAGTGTGCCTGTATATAAGCACGTACAATTGGAAGCATTATGTAATACTAAGTCTTATCTTACTTTGGGGAGCAGAGATAATATCTGCTTTTTTTAATATTCTCTCGTTTTTCCTTTCTTCTCAGGCAACAGCTTGCACATTGCCTTGCCAATCCCTGTTTTTTATCGAATATTTTCAAGAATCTAAACTCGTGCCTTTAATGAAACATTTCCGCCTACACCACAAAGAAAAACCCGGATGATAAGCAATCCAGTACCATGGACAAACTACATCTCTTAAAAATACTAGCACTAATAATCTAAATATAAAAAAATAAAAATAATAGGCGACGATATCAAAGGTAGAAAGAAAATATTAAGCTGAACGTCTCTGGAAAATGGAACGCGAAGCGTTCCTCCATCCCATATCTAGAAAATTGAATGTTACATATGAAATGAAAGAGCCTTTATGATAGAGACTCTTCTGATTGGTTGAGAGGATGTGGCAAGAAGGTGTGGTTCAAGGTGACTGCTTCGGAGGCAGGAAAAGCTCCTGAAGCTATTGAAGAAAATATCAGTACCCATACAGGCAAACCGTTTGTGGCCAACTTTCGGTCTCCCCTCTCCTAACTTCTACACCACACCAATGGGAGAACAGTTGAGCCTCAACATATTTAACGTGCATCGGCCCCCTCTGTAAGTCGGGTTCAGCGGTACAAGACTCAAACTCCTGACATGCCATCTACGAGTCCATTACCCTGACCACTAGGTTACAGCGGCCTGTTGAGCTGAAAGTCCTACCCATGTTGTGGTAGTTAAGAGAGGGGTTTTAACTCCTCGTCACTTGAGTGGAGTTAAAAGTTACGAAGTCAATCACCAATAGCCCTTTTGTTGCCTTATAGCGCGACATTTTTTTAATATAACTCTCTCTCTCTCTCTTTCTTATACCTCGAAAGATTTAGCATGCATCAAAACTTTACACTGCGTACCTTCAGGACATAATTTTTTACTGGGATACTTTTGATTAAGAGAAAAAAATTATGAACAGTTAAATAAAAGTTTCGTCTTTCAAAAAATTCCAGAATGCAAGCAATAAGGAAAAATATCTCAAAATAGTACAATTTGTGCATATAATAAAGATAACAAGGCTTAGGATATTATGTTTATTTCAACAAAAATATAATCAGAATGTTTGTAAATCAGCATAACAAGACTCCAATAGTAATAAAATTCAGAATATTTACGAATTGGGATAATGATATCCAAACAAAATATTCTCAAATAAGCAAAATATTCCTATTTATTCTTTCAAGAAACTTTTCCGACTAAGTCATTAAAAAATAATTGATATTTTAAAATATTCTTGTAAAAAAACCTTATTCTTTTGGTTTATTTTACGAATTAAATAGCAAAAAAATACAAGTTTTAAGATTTTGTCATGTTATTCAGATGCAGATTGCAGAAATTTATGTTTTATTAATGTTTTCTAGCGTAAAAATAATTTTTTTTTTTTGTAGGAGATTACTCTGAATTTTTTTTTATTAAAATATATCAGCGTACCAAGTATTATTTATTTTTAACTGTTAAAACTGCTTGATTTCAAATTATTTTATGCCAGATAAAATTTTAAACAAATAATAAATCATATTATACATATGGAATGACAAAAAGAATTTTATTTTCACGTAAGACTTAATATATACGAATGGAAATGCATTGTTATTTTTTTAATTTTATTTTGCTTTTTTTCTTTTGTTTATTTTAGTTAATCAGCTTTTTATTTTCTCTTGGGGTATGAAAAATGTTTCTTTTTTCGAATACATCAAAATCAATATATAAATAAGTAAAAGCAAATAAGAGATGGATTATATAATTTTTTTTTGAAAATTCTTATACTTAAAACTTTTTATTAAAATTAAAACTGCATAAAACTAATTTTAGAAGAAAAAAATTCCTCATAATTTCACTGATTATTATTTTTTTATTTTTCAGAGTGCGTATTTTGTGCGAGATAAAATATAGTATAAAAAAATTATACTTTTGTTTATACGATTTAATTTATTCGAATTGAAATACATTCTTACTTTTATTTGCTTCTTTTATTTTTTTTCATTTGTTTATTCCCGTTAATTAGCTTTTTATTTTCTCTTGGGTTGTAAAATAATTCTTTTGTAATTTACCGTAATCAATATAAAATAAGTAAAAAAAAAATATCATTGATTACATTTTTCAAGCAAATTATGTATTAAAAACTCTACTTTAAAATTAAAACAGTGTCAAACAATTTTCAACAAACAAATCAAACAATTTCAATCATTATAAATTTTCTGATTTTTTCAGAGTGTTGGAGGAATGCAATTATAATTGCGTGTGTGTGCAGATTTTTTAATTTATGTGTTTTTGAAAATATGATTTCACTAGCTATTTATCTAAAAACAATTTTTCTATATACTAGTTATTTATAAAAAAATAATGTTTAAATGTATGATAGATAAACCTCTATTAGGTCAATAAACATGAAATTTGGTAAGTATGTTTCTTTTGTTCAGTAAAGATCCACTAAGAACGGGTTTTGAGGAAATAGTCTAACAAAGGGAATTGAGAAGGTTAAAATAATGTTATAGATGAAATGTCCCATTCCTGAAATGTTAAACATTCAGACTTGGAATTTGGCAAATATGTTACTTTTGCAGTGTAGAGATCCGTTAAGAATGGGATTTGTGTACATAAAACCCAAGGGGATGTTACGGGGAGTCATAGATGAAAAGAAAGTCTAGTTTTGAACTTAGAGACCTACAAACTTGAAAGTTAACCAGCATATTTTCATTGTTGCGTAGAATTTCGCTAAAATTGTTGTTGTTTTTTTGGAAACCCATAACTCCTAAGAGAGTTATGGTGTTGTTTTGGATTTAAAAAATTCCCATTTGTAAACTATTAGACTTTCTAACAGCCTTGAAATTTAGCAAGCATGTTTCTTTTGTTGATTAATTCACTAAGAATGGGTATTATAGGAATCGATTCTTAAAGGTGGAGGCGTATAGATAAATAAATTTCCCGCCTTTGAATTATTAGACATTCAGATTTGAAATTTGGCAGACCTTTGCATATCCGCAAAGAACGTGCTTTAAGGAATTCAATTCCCAAGTAGATGTAGTGGGGGCGTTATAAACAAAAATTTACGTTGTTCAGCCGTTAGATCTTCTCTTTAAATTATCAAGCATGTTTCCTATTGAGTAGAGATCCGCTAAGTACGAGTTTGAGGGAAATCGACTCGTGTTAGGGGACGGGGAGTAAAGGATAATTATATTTCTATTTTATAGAATTTCAAGCACTGTCCTTTTTAATCAGGAAGCAAAGGATATAAAAATATTTTTCCATACAATCGAAAGTTCAATTCTAGGATTTTCATAGCAATAACAGATGCAGTATATAGTCATGCTACGTCATGAAATACCAAGCGAAAAGTGTGAGTAACAGCTAATGTATTATAAATCTTATAAAAGAATTTAATAAATCAAAATTGTAATGTAAGAGATATTTTGTGACCATTAAACATGTAATTTGTTTATAAGTTAATTGATATCCTTCAAATATTTCACGTTACAAAATAAAGGGGGAGGGCAAATTTCACAATCTATAAATACCGTATTCATTTGATTCTAAGCCGCACCCCGAATTCTCAACACAATTTCGTGAAAAAAATATATTAATGCGTAAAATCTTTTATTCATGGAATTTTAAAAAATTCAAATGAGAGGCAGATGTAACGGGTCTATTCACGAGCCTCCTACTAATCCTCTTAAGGAAAAACTATTTCTTTAAATATTGTTCTATTGAAAACTTTACCCGAAGAAGAAGATTCGATTTATGTAAATCACAAGGCTTCTATTTAAGCATTAACTTTTAGGTTCGAGAGAGAGAGAGGTTAGGGTTAGATGATAGAAGTTAGTGACTATATAACGTAAAGTAATGGAAAACTAATCGAGAGTATGTCGGCTATTAATTGCTTAAGGTATCCGACTACCCTAAAATTGTGAATTTTGCCAAAAATTGACAATTTTTTTTAAGATTTTATTTTATGGGCCATCTTATTAGCTTTATAAAAAAACCAAGCTTATGGAACAAACACTACAAGTGTTTTAGTAAAAGCAGAGGCCATTACTTTAACCAAGATGTCATATTTTAAAACGCGTTTTTCTCGAAATGTAATTTTTTGAAAATAATCAAACGGGGTCAGCGATTGCTAAAACAGTTTTAAACATAATGAACTGAAATTTTTTCTGTAAGTTCTGTATAATAGTAGAATTGTTTTAACCTTGAGATTTATCAATCACTGTTTTATTACAAAATTTACAGTTCCTTTTGTGAATATAATCACTATTTTTTTAAGCAATTTCATATGATAACTGAGATAAAGTGCTCTAGTGTTTGTAAAAAAGAAAATATCTCTTATCCTGAAGGTCATTTCAAAAATGAATAATATAGCAACACATTATATTGAAAAAATTGAAAATTTGTTCATAAACCTTTGGTACAGAATCGACCGCGTTTATGCTATTTTTTGTCAATTTTTACCTATTTTTTCCCATTTTAGTAACAATAATTTCTTTTTCTCTTCTTAATTTTAGCACATTTTTCTTAAAATGCACTAAACAAATCTAAAAAAACCACACAAATTCCCATGTTTCCATTTTTTTTTTAAAAGTTGTCGCAAACAGTCGGATACCTTAATGTTTAAAGATTGTTAACTGAAGAATTAGTAAATAAGATATATTTGAATAATAACTACCAGAGATCAAATAACCAAGAACGGAATTAGGATTAATAAATTATATTTGTTTTGATAATGTGGTTGATCTTCATTCTAACTCCCAAACACTGATGGATGTGAGAGGAAATCCATCACATAATAAGAAGTAAAAAATTAATTTATTTTACCAGTATAGAAACTTTTAAATACGTTCATGAAACTGTATTTGCTCTAACCGTCAGTTCAATGTTCAATCCCCCCCCCCCCCCCAATCCAACGAATTTTTCCGTCTACGATTTCAAGCCGCATCCGATTTTCAGTAGCATTAACATTGGAGAAAAATTGCAGCATTGATTTGAATAAATATGGTATTTGAGTTGTAGTTTTTTATATAATTCTTGCGAAAATAAAATTAAAAAATATTTTTATATTCAACTTCTATTTCTGGAGTTAAACTGCAATATTTTGACTTGGATGTCTCAGAAAACAAAAACTTTAATACCTAGGTACATATTCAATCTTAAAAAAGAAAGGCTGGCATGAAATGGAATACGATAAGTTATGATTTTAAAAAGAAGTTTCTGTAATTGAGAATCAACATTCAGATTTTGTCAAACAACTCCAAAAAATAAAAATTCTTATTAAAACATATCTCGTTTTTCTTCCCGAGCTCGATAACAGATTCTTAAAGATTCAGCAAATATTTTTTTGAAACGAAAGGAAACCAAACAGAAGATTTCCAGTCCTCAGCATTTCTGACAAGAAATTAAATTTTCAAAAAGATATCTTCTTCATATTTTATGAATAACTCTTCAGACGTCTTGAAGTGTTTACCTTCATGGAAAAAAAACACCGCAGATATAAAATCAGAGCGGTGGGAAAAGCTGAAATGACAGCAAAGTGGTTCCCTAAAATAATTACATTAATCCCCAGGCCCAGAATTTGGATATTTTTTCCCTGCTGAGATTTAAAAAAAAAGAATCTAAGAGGTGCCCCTGAGACACTTAACGTTAATTGCTTCAGCGTTCGTAGTTGTGTGTCTATAAAATAGTTCGTACTATCTTCAAAAGATGTCGCTCTTCTTTTAAGAATAAGACGTTATTAATGCGTTTTTTCTTCCCCTCTCTTTCATACTGCCCCTAGTTGTAAAAGAAGATATTAAAAATTAAGTCTTGAGACTGAAAGAAAAATAGAAAGACATTCATTAAAACTAGTCGTAATTTCCATAAATTAAAGGAACATTTTTTTTTTTAATAAAAGAAGACTAAATCAATTCTCGAAGATTTATATACGGATAATTTCCGGATTAATAAGATTATGCCATGCATTTTTCCATGATATTTCTTGATAGTCCTTTTTTAAGAGATTTAATTATCAAAATTTTAAAACTTTGTGTTTTGGTTCTGAAAGAATTTATGCAATTTTCCCATACAACAAAAATGAAGTATTGGTGTATTTTTGGGGGAAATATATTATTATTCCCCTCTTTTTTACATAAATTTTGAAAAAACACGGTTCAACTGTAAACTTTTTTGCATGAATTTTTTGTTCTAGCAAGAACGAAATCCTTTCATTTGAATGAAAGCCAACAGTTCTTTTAGACATATCTGACACATCTAGTGATGATAGCATTTTTGTTCCAACTCGTATTAAACGGGCACGCTTGTTATCAAGTACCGATGAATATTTGTCAGCTAATAGTTCTACACCAAATGTAAATTAATTTTTTTTTATGTTGTATGTACTTATAGACTTAATTTTCCCTGTATACTATTTTTAATTTTTTTTTCCTAATGAAAATGAATCGTTTTTGTTTTCTAAATATGCAACATGGATTGCATTATTATTTTTTCGAGAGGTTTTATGGGAAAATATATTTGTAGTTTTTTCATCTTACCCGACTTTTTTAAAAAGTTGTGGAACATATCCTCAAATTAACCATACGTCCCATGTACTTTTTACACGATTTTTTACGCGGTTTTCTAAGAAACGTATAGACTATGCAAAAAAGTGCTAGGTATTATTAATTTTAATAATATTCAGTGTTAATCTACGATAAAATAAATGTTTTTGAAGTAATTTTTTCTCGCATATTAAATTAAATTAAAAATAATTTATTGGATATAAATTTGTAAATCAATCAATTATTAAGTTTTGTGTAATCTTATTTTTAAAATTATCAGCTACATTGCAGTTGCTTAAAAATTAGTCATCACTTTTAGACTATAAAGAAATTCACGCGAACACTCTTCAATCTTTAGCTTTTTTGCAACAATTTAAGATTAATTATGGCATGAATTTTCTCGATGAATATAGCTGTGTTTTGGAATGTTTGGGAATTTATGAAATGTCTTTGGAAGTAATTTCTTCTGAATGATAATGACATTTATCTTGACCCACTTCAATGCTGTATCATATAAAAAAAAGAACTGTACAAGAAAAGCCTATATAAGTAGCAGAAACAATATTAGGATTATTGAGGAACTTTTAAATCTGGAAACCATGTGTCAAAAGGTCAGGGAGGGGTGTTCAAAATCTTGGGAAGCCGTGATATCAAGCTGATACATAAAATGCGACCGCGGCGATCGAAAGTTTAAGAACCCTGATCTAAAGCATAAAAAATTCTTCTAAAAATAATATGACTGGGGAATATTCAAATTCTCGAAATTTTTCATCGCATATTATGTTACTACAAACATGTAGTAACATTTTATCACTATACCACCAGTGGAATGTAGAGAGATTATTTTAATATAATTACATCATCAGAAGATACAAATTATCACATAATTTAAATTTGAATAAAATATTGTAATTTTAATTTAGAAAAATAAACATACAGTCAATGCAACCCCATCGAAAGAAAAGGAGGTTTATCTAATCCATAGTTTCTCAAGCTTTTCTGAACTGACACCCCCTTTTCTAGTAAATATTTCGATACCACCCCTTCCCACTCTAGAGAAATACGAGTGTAAATAATACATGGTGAAAACAAGAGCTAAGTTTTAAAAAATATCCTTTTACTAATAGAATATATTTTTTAATTTAATTTTTTTCTAAAGCCCCAATTTTTTGACTTGCGAATCTGAAATTGCTATTGCCACAAATATATTTAAATGTGTAATATTATATTTTAGTCAAGATAGGATAGTGTTGGAATTGAAACGCTACTGAATTTATTCTTCATTTAAAAGAGTGGAATAAAAGTTTTAGCTGACCTGTTATAAAGACAGGCAGAGATTTTGAGGATTAATTAATAATAAACTATTGCTCAAAATAAATATAAATTGTCAGTTTCAGTCTTTAAAGAATCATATGTTAATTCCTGGTTAAAATATTTAATTGTGTTTCTGGATAATATATGTAATGAAATGCAGTATAAGAAACATTTTTCCTAATGCTCACAGACAAAGATAACATGTACACTATAGAAATTAAAATTTACTGTATCATTCACTTTAATGTAGATCTGAATGTAATGTAATCTTTAAGTTTTTCATCCCCTTCCCGAACTATCGAAATATGTGAATTTCCGTACATGTGATATAGAAATGATTTAAATACTTACAATCAACATAAGGTAAACAGTATTAAAGTCTACTTTTGTTAGTAGATAATCAGCCTGTTTTATTAGTCTTTCTTAGACTATATTTGGTTAATCTGCCCAAGCCCCTCCGTGCCATCTAAACGCCCCCTAATTTTCTCTGGGTCTTTTACTGCCCCCCTAAAAACCTCAAATGCCCACAAGGGGGCGTTATCGCCCACGTTGAGAACCTATGATCTAATCGCACTTATAATTGAAATAATATTAATTTATTACATTATCTTGAATTAAAAATTTTGATGCAATACCACACAATTCATGAATTGATGAAATATTTTTACTAAACGAGATTACATTTCTATTACATTTATTCTTTTAAATCTTTATATTTAATCACTATAAAAGAATCCTAAAAAGTTATAATGGAAAATATGTAGCTCTGTTGAATTTTATTCAAATCAATTAATACACTGTCGCCTTTTCTATTTATAGAAAGGTTTTATGTATGCAAGATTTAAAGAAGTCTATGTTTGTCGAAATAATGGGGAAGGGGATTTATTTTGAAAGTTTTTAATTTTTAAATTGGATAAAAATAAGCTATATTGTTCATAATAAATGAGGATCTATAAATAAACGCATTAATGCAGATTTTGAACTTCTAGATTTAAACTTTTAAGAATTTTCCTTTTTTTAGCTTGCATTATTTTAAAGAATTTATAAAAATCGTTTTCATTAACGAGAACCATTTTGAATATACTTCATATGTATAACAGGTTATTAAAAAGTTTTCTGCGGAATTCGATTAATTTTATTCTGTTTCTTGCTTTGTAAGAAAATATTTATGACTAAATCAAACATTTCTTTTTTCTATTTTCCTCAACTTATGAATCATTTTTACCCGCCCATTCACTGAAAAATTTTAATTCTATTAATGATAACATTTCTTATAAATATTTTAATAGAATTCTACATTTCCTGCACACAGCATATTTAAAATATTTAATTTAATCACCACAATAACAGACTATCATGAAACATAAAATAATGTTAAATAAATCCATAAATTCATTCAATCTAGGTTTTCAGAAATCTTTCTACGTTTGTCAAGTCTCTTCATAGCATACGCTTTAAAGGGAACCTTTGCACAAATGAGTGTTGAAAAAAGCCACGTGTGTTGTTTTCTCTGCGACAACACTCTCCATGTGGGAAAAAGAGAGTTTTAAGGCAAAGTACGCTTCTTAGCAAGAGCTTGAATAAGATTATGGCATTTGGCAAAAAATTTGGCGAAAGATATAATATCGCCAACAAAATCATCGAAACATTTCTAGGGTCAATCCTTCTTGAAATTTCCAAGAGGCTATATAAAAGTCGGTGTGCAAATAATTTGTTATAATATTTCTTTATGTACAACCTCTGACAATTAAGTGTGGTCGTAGTAGCCAAGTGGTCTACGCATCGGATAGTGGCTAGCGTGTCATGAGTTCGATCCCAGTACAACTGAAGACCCGTCGTGTAGAAGAGCGATGCATGTTAAATCTGTCGAGAGCTCAAACGTCCTCCCGTAGGTGTGGTGTGGTAGTTAAGAGAGAGGGGGTGCCAGCTCAGGTGTCATCCTCGTCACTTGTCCAAGGCTCAAAATTACGAGATCCGTCGCCAAAAGCCCTCATGTAGCTGAACAGCGAGACATTAATATTCACTCATTCACTCACTCACTGACAATTAAGTTCGGTGAATGAAGTCACAACGGCCGATTTGGAGAAACAAAACGCTACACATGCGTAACAGAAGGTGTTGACCATCTACCCCCTCCCCCGTTATTCAATTGAGACTCATTTGTGTTTCGTGTAAGACTTGTTTTACAAAGTGCTTGTTTAGTACGTTGGTTCTTAACTAAGAACAGGAAATTGAAAGAACAAAAAACCAATTTAAAGTTTTATTTTAAGCTTGGCCAGCACCGAAAGAAACTTATGCGATGCTGGTACGTGTTTATAAAGATTAAGCACTGTCCATGAAGTGTGCGTACGAGTGGTTCGTCCGTTTTCGAAAAACAGGGAAAGTGTTTCTCACAACCATCGTAGCGGAAGCTTGGTAACCTCCGTCAGTGACGAAAACATTAAGAAAGTTAAAAAAAAAAATTCACTGTAAATCATCAATTAACTGTGCGCATAATCGCTGATAAACTGCAAATTAACCGTGAATCCGTGCGACGAATCGTTACCCAGAAATTAGGGATGAGAAAAACGTGTTATTGATATTGACAATATTCCTAACATCCAACGGAAAGTGACGAGGCGTTTGAACTCAATCTCAAAAGAAGACTTCTTGTATAGTTTCCAGGGCATGTGTATAGCAGATCTCAGTGGTGCATAGTTATGCGAGGTAACTATTTCAAAGGACAGTAAGGTAACTTTCCTTAATATTTCATCTACTTCATGGAGCTATTCATCCGACTATTCACCGAACTTTATTGTCAGAGGTTGTATATTCGTCCATTTGTCTTCGTAGAACCATTTGTTTCTCCTTTCCTTTCACACAATAAATCTGTTATTATTCAATTAATTGGAGTCGTCTACTTACCCTCCTCGCAAATCAGTAACAATATTAACTTGATCATATTTTTACTGTAGTCATAAAAAAATTTAAAATACGTATAAAATTCTAGACCAATTTAAGCATATCGATAAACTTTAATGTTTATTTAAAATCCATTTGGCTTTCGTTTAACAAGTCCATCTACCCGTACTAACAAACCCACGTTTTCATAGAAACAAATATTCTTAGATCGCTACAACAGGCCTCAATTTTAATTTCAGAAACTCCAACAACTGTAATCAAGCTTAACATTCATCCTTCTATTGAAACGTATGACTATTCTCCACCAAAAAGCAATTTCCCGGACATATACAAATCCTTCTAACTGGAGACATTCTTTCTTCTATTGTTCTGCAGTTCACAGAAGCGCTACTTCTATGTTTATATCTCGCAAGCACCAAAACTCATTAAAGCCTATCAAGGATCTCATATGCATCGGCAAATTTTTCTTGGATTTTATTAACCACCGCCGATTTTCCTTTAGAAGGAGCATAAACTGTGGTTCATGTTCGTGAAAGTGAAACCAAGGTTTAATTACCTTTTTAATTGCGTTCCGTATTAGCGATTAATTTGGCCATCGTTTTCAATTAAGGAATCGTAAAGAAGGTAAGGTCGGTTAAAATTGGGGAGCTAGTATTTTGCTAATTTTATGCGCTTGTTATAGGGAAAAGTTATATTGAAAGAGCACAGATTGCCTTTTTTTTCTTTTTTGTTCTTAAAAAAGTTTTGTTATAAAGAGAAAAAGAAGGGTTGGTTTAAATTCTTATGTATATGTTCCAAAAAATTACGACATTCAGCTAAAAATCTACTCATGTTGTTCTTAGTTGAAAAAGTTTTCCAATTTATTTTATATTTAAAGCTTATTATTTCACGTTTTTCGAATTTTTCAATTAATTTGAAGACATATGTACATCAATATTGCGAACAAAATAAAATGTTATTTTGTAAGTAACATTTAAGGGTTTATCTTAAGCAGTTTTGAAAATTCTTAAAACTGTGAAATAAAATGCTTTTTTGCAGAAACATTTAAAATAATGACGTTTTGAAACATTTGAGGGGGAATGTATGTACTACACAAATTAAAACACATACGACTAACATTTAAAAATTCATTTTCCTGCAATTATATTCCTTTAAAAAAATTTATCTTCTAAATATTATAAATAACTGGCTATTACCCTCTCACTTGGCATGACAACGTAAGAGACTATACTATATTTTTTTTAGATTATTGTTCTCTAAGTCCAGCATTAAGCATTCGATTTTATTGAAAAATATTCTTATCGCCATGGCCTCTTGATTCAAAAAGGACAGGATTTTAGTTAAGAAAACAGAAGTATATTTCTTAACCCTCCCTCCCCTGTAACGCTCCCCTGTGAGTTCATTTCCCCGAAACCATTTTTAGTGAATCTCTGTTCAACAAATGAAACATGCCTATAAAATTCTAAGTCTATTGATCTATTTATTCAAAAACAGGACTTTTGTTTATCTATGATGTTTCATAATCCAACTTGAGAATCAATTTCTGTAAAACACGTTTTTAGCTCAACAGAAGAAAGATGTTTGCCGTATTTCAAGTTTGTAAAAACATTAGTTCAAAAAAGGGGATTTTTTTTAATCTATTATGCCCCCATAACCCCCAGAAACCCTACCTTGGGTGTAAATTTCCTAAAAGAAATTCTTGAAAATTTTTTGTCAAATTTCAAGTCTGAGGGTGGAATAATTTAAAAATGGGATTTTTTTGGTCTATTAACGCCCCCACACGCCTTCCCCCTTGGAAGTCGATTTTCACAAAGCTATTCTTAATGGATATCTTCTCAAATAAAGGAACATGCCTGCCAGATTTCAAGTCTGATCTTTTAATAGTTTCGGAGACCTTGTGATGAGTAAATGAGTCCTTTTTCTCCTTTTAAAAAAAGAAAAAGAAATGTTTTCCTTCAAAATATTATCTTCTTCTCACTGACCCGTTTTCACGAATAATATCTTATCACAAATGTGTAATACTTAATGTTAATGAAGAAGAGTAAATATAAATGTATCAAGCATTTTTTATCATAATCGCATTTCAATGCAATAGGCCTTCATTGCATTGATTTTTTAGAAATATTCCGTACTTTCGATTAGGCAACATAGAAACTCATAGAATGTAAATAATTGTGTGTGTGTGTGTGTGTGTGTGTGTGTGTGTGTGGTGTGTGTGTGTGTGTGTGTGTGTGTGTGTGTGTGTGTGTGTGTGTGTGTGTGTGTGTGTGTGTGTGTGTGTGTGTGTGTGACAGTGTCGATGTGTGAGTGTCAGTGTCGATGTGTGAGTGTCAGTGTCGATGGGTGAGTGTCAGTGTCGATGGGTGAGTGTCAGTGTCGATGGGTGAGTGTCAGTGTCGATGTGTGTGAGGATTGTCGAGGTGTGACTAGATTCGATGTGTGTGTGCCTGATTGGGCATGCGTGCATAAAAAATGTCAAACGAATTAAAATTGGCATGTGTCGTTATATTACATAAAGAATACAATGCACTCCAGTATAATACTTGTTAACTATAAAATACTAAATGTTACTGAACGAGTCGGTATCGTATACAACCATGATGATTGGTTGTTAGATATACAACAGAACGTAGATATACAACAGAAAAACTTAATCAGATAAATAAGGAATGTTAATGAACGACAAGATAATTTAATAATCGATACTTGTAACTTTATCCAAGTTTTAATAAGAAATTAGAGTTATTTTAATGTCTATTTAGAATAAGTAATGCACCTCAGTGAAGTAACTTTCCAGAATAAAAAATTATTGAAATACGCTAATGAAATATAAACCTTATAAACTGTATTTGATCGTTGTTTCTCGCAATTACCAAAACATGATGAAATGATTCAAATATTTTAATCCCCATTTCATGTTGACGACAGAGTTCCTAGAAACCTGCAAATGGAGTTAAGCGAATTACAATAAAAACAATGAAATGGAGCAGACTTGTGTGTCCACATTAAAAAAAATGAATTTTTACAGTACATACATTACATCCTAGAGATATTCTAACTTAATATATTTTGTGTAGCGGCTAGTAAGGGCTTTCAGGTCTACATAAGTTTGTGAAACTGTTTTTCAGAAATTAAATTTACAATGAGTTCGTTTACGCAGAACATTTCTTTACGTTCAACTAAAACTTTTG